>CAUYON010042735.1:0-56040 GCA_963573935.1 Arctocebus calabarensis
GCCTCCCTAGTAGCTGGGACTACAGGCACCCGCCACAGCGCCCGGCTATTTTTTTGTTTTTTGCAGTTCGGCCGAGGCCGGGCTTGAACCCGCCACCTTTGGTATATGGGGCCGGCGCCCTACTCGCTGAGCCACAGGAGCTGCCCTGCAGCCGTCATTGTTGTTTGGCAGGCCCGGGCTGGATTCGAACCCGCCAGCTCAGGTGTACGTGGCTGGCGCCTTAGCCTGCTGAGCCACAGGCGCCAAGCCTACTTTGTGGATTTCTATTTACATCTTTTCCTCCATTATATTCACCTTATTTTCCATCCATATTCTGTTCTATCTCTGATATGTCAGTGATTTCTCTATGGATGATATTTTCTGATATATCGCCTTCATCCTTCCTTGGGCGAGTTGATCTACTCTAATTTTGCATGCTGTCAAAGTTCTTCTGCTGTTCCTCCCCATGAGTATTTTCTTATATTTGGCAATTAATACTAGTAGGGTTAAACTGGAGCTCACCGCCCCTACACCAATGAGCCTTGCAAAAGTTCCTTTCAAACCTGCAGCCAGAGACTCTGAGGGACAGATTGGTAAGACAAAACAATGTGGCTCTGTCTTGATGTCAACCTGCCTCTACTCAACCCTAATGAGTCATGGTATTATGTTGCTGGAATCTCAAATAGGGGTAGATACTTATATCTGCGGTATCCTCACACCCCCACTAGCAATAACTAGAGGAGAATCTGTCTCTCTCCACTAGAATTGATCACCACTGATCAACATTGATGGGTCCCTGCGTGGATATCCCAGGTCAAAAAGATCCAATTGGATTGTCCCATGCAGTACAAACACTCTCACCTAAAAGTGTTCAAAGGGTCACCAAGTGGACAGAAAGTAGAAATTCGTAGGCAGATTCATCTGCACAATCCTTAGAGTTGCCTCCAGTGGGAAGGCAACTCAGAAAAGATCACCTGTTAACAACATAACTGGGGCATCAGTGCCTCCACCTATGCCACTAATTTCACCCATGCCACTGACTTGGTGGGCACGACCACCTCTGTGCGTGTCTCTCTCATCCTGAGCCTCCCAGCTTCTACATGTGCCACTGTTTCCATACTGCTGTATGGCAGCCCACACAATGCCCAAGCATCTCAGTGAATTCACCAAACACTCCAGGCTTTCCAATGGGCAGATTTTCAGGCAGCCAAGATAGGGCAGATGAGGGAACCGTGTGTTCAGAATTGCTAAGAAAATTTGTGTTCAGTTTTGCACCAAGAAGGATGACACTTAGGCTCAGATGTGAGACCTCCCTGGGAGGAGGACAATCAGTGTTTAAAGGCTATCTCCCATGGGGTAATGTGAGAGGTCCTTTTATCCTTGCTCACTTGCAGAGGACCCCCAGGAGGCCTCCAGCTTGGAGGCAGGTGGTATGCTGTCCTCTTTACAATGGGCTTTGTACCTGGTCTTTGTTGTCTTTCTTTCTCTTTCTTAGAATCACAGTTTGACTCAGAAGAGATGATGTGCAACTCTCTATTTTCTTTGCATCCTCACCTTCCCACCTTCAGCTTCACTGAGTCCACTTCTGTACAATATCTGTTTCTCAGGATAGGAGGCTCTTGTGAAAGCTGCTTCTAGTCAGCCATAAGGACTCCTCTTGAAACATATGTTTACTCAGACTATTATTATTATTATTTTTGTGGCAAAGTTTCACTATGTTACCCTCGGTAGAGTATAGCATCACAGCTCACAGCAATCTCAAATTCTTGGGCTTAAGTAATTCTCTTGCCTCAGCCTGTCAAGTAGCTGGGACTACAGGTGCCCACCACAACACCCAGCTTTTTTGTTGTTGTTGTTGTTGTTGCAGTTGTCATTGCTGTTTAGCTGGCCCGGGCAGAGTTCAAACCCACAACCCTCTGTGTATATGGTTGGTGCCATAACCACTGTGCCATGGGCACTGAGCCCAGACTATTATTATTAATTATCTAATTTATTTACCTTTATTACTATAATTCAAAGATTCATTCAAAGGCCCCTTTTCCAGAGTTAAGATCAGCCAGGCTATTATAGTAAACTCTCATTGTTTTTTTAGTTATAAGTTGTACCCATACTCACACCAATCAGACAAAATACATCCAAATGGATTTTCACTGGGATTGAGGTCTGAGCTCCTGTAATACAGACCAGATACAAAAATGCCAGATTTCTTGAGAAAATAACCAGAACTGAGAAGAACTAAAGTTATCAGCACACAACCAGAGTGAAGCAGGAAGACCTTAGTGATGTTGATGGCAGGTGGATAAGAGTAGACTTTGAAGTCTTCCAGGAGAAATCTCCCAGCAGCACACTTAGAAGCCTCTGAGCACTGCACTCTTAGGCCACCTGTCAAAGCGACCACTTTGCTTCCCTGGTATAGCACTCATCAGAGAAATCTGGGGTCCCTTCATAGATGCCAGAAATGTTATTGGATGAAAAGGGCCTAGCTTCCTTTTTCTGTCAGCTAATATACAGAGGAAGGGATAGGTTCACCAAACTTTATTTGTCTGAAGGTCAGTTATTATGTAGAACAGTGAGAATAGTATGTCCAAGGCTGTTCTGTTCTCCCATTTCCAAAACCACAGTTTTATCCATAAAGGTTAAAAACAAAGACCACTTTAACTTTTATTTTAAATAAAATCAGCACAACTCAATGAGTTACTAAATTTCAAATTCAAAACTTAATTTCTTAAATCTATCCTTCTAAGCTCTCAAGATAGGCATCTTTAGGGTGGAATATAAATTTACAAAACACAAAGAATGGATGAAATGAAGTGAAGGTCATGTAAAGCTTAAACTGCCCAGCTGTGTCCAGACCAGTAACTCCATCTTATTCTCATTACATATTTTTTTAATAGAATCCTACTACCTAAGACCCCTACTGTGTGTTAACATCTGGCAAGCAGAGTGAGATATCTGACTACCAGGAGGAGGATGAAGGAAGGGGTAAAATTATATGTTTTCTAATGACAGATTGGAAAAACTTTTGAAATACTTTTAACACAGAGGACTGAGTTATAGAAACTCATTTCTTATGGGGAATAAATGACTGATGATTTAGATTTCCTAAAGATGAGTTCGAAGTTGTAGACTAAATAAAATCTTAAGGCTCCCCTCTCAGTGACTGATTTGTTAAAGGACAAAGAGGTTCCAGTCCTCTGTTACCGTTAATATGCAAAGAAAGGGATAGGTCCACCAAATTATATTTGTCAGAATGCCAAGATCCTAGAGAAAAGTGAGAGTAGCCTCTCCAAGACTTTTTCATTCTATCATTTCCAAAGTCAAAGTTTTATACATAAATGTTCAAAGCAAGGGCCATATCAACCCCTATTTCAAATAATAATCACCATAACTCAGGGACCTATTACAACATTCCAATTCAAAAGTTAATCACCTAAATTAATCCACCTAAACTACTCAAGATAGACATATTTAGGGTGGAAGCTAAATTTACAAAACAATAAGTATCTGAGACATGAGGCAAAGGTCACTTAGGACGTAAACTGAACAGATCAGCTGTGTCATGTTGGCCCTAATGTGAATGACTCCACTTTATTGTCATTACATGTGCTTTCAGACTAGACCCCCTCTTGGCCAGGAGGATCCCTAATACTGAGTTCCTAGCCATGAAAAAGGAGATTAGACATGACTCATCATGCCCCTTGCCCTTCTTAGAGATGTCCTTCCTGACTTACTAACAGGTCTGAGGCTATGCAAGACCTCTCTTCAGGTCCTCAAGGTACATAACAAGCCACTTCAATCTGTCTGGTACTTTGTCTCTAATTAACAGACCCTTTATCTTAAGCATTCATTTTCACTGACTCCTGGTCTTTTAGAAGGAGTCTAACTCTTTTATCTAAAAAAATCTTTGAACCCACCTGTATCCTGTAAACTTCTGCTTACAGATGTCTCACCTTTTTTAGTCAAAGCAATGTATGTTTTCCATATATTGACCTATGACTTCACATGTATTCCCTGTCTCCATAAAACGTATACAACAAAACTATAACCTCTAGCACCTCTGGTCCACATGTTCAAGGCTATTTGGGTGTGGCTCTGAGTCATGGTTCTCAAATTTGGCTCAGAATAAACTCCTTTAAATTATATTATTGAGTGTGGCATATTTTCCATCAATAACAACAACAACAAAATGGCCAGAGTAAATGGATAGACACTATTCTAAAGAAGGGAAAAGACTGGATACAGGAAAGGCTTGATTCCTTGATAGTAGTATGCCTCTCTGGATGCTGGTAAAGGTTCTTGTTAAATCAACAGATTTGATTTTGTGTTCTCCAAGCTGAAACAGCCCAGCTGAGGATAAATATCTTTAAAAAAAAAAAAAAGTAAGTCACTGAAAGTAGTAAGGAGAAGACTGTGGATATAGGAGCAGCCTGGGGGAACATCAGTGAGAAATCTGAGTATAGAAAACTTAGGACAGGAGTGACAGAAAAGACAAACAGCTTTACGGTATAACTTTGAATTTAGTGGTTTGAATAGTTAATATGCACCTTTCTGAGACAGTTTTATTTAAAAATTTTTATTTCTATGTAAAGATAATGCGATCTTGAAACCTCCAGATTTCCCCAAGGAGGATATTTTCCATAATACTATGTATGAGATGCAATGTTCCTTACTCTCCACATGAGACATAGGCTAACTCATAAAGTAACTAATCTATGATGCAGTTAAGCATTTTATAATGAGGCTTTACTGACTGTTATGTTTGAGGTATACATTGCCACCTAATCATGCTCTTTTTAAAAAGAATTAAGTAGAAACCTCATTTAATCCTTTCATTTGGTGGGGGAGAAATCTCCTGTGGCAGTAAGAATATTATGACCTAAAAGCTACCCATGTCACAATCCCCAGAATCTATAAATATGTTACCTTAAATGGCACAAAAAGACTTTGCAGTATGAATAAAGATCTTTATATGGCATGAAGATGGAGAGATTATCCTAAATTATCAAGGTGGACCTAGTGTAATCACAAGGTTCCTTACGAGAAGAAAGGAGATAGACAAGTAAAAAGAAGTAATGTTATATGATGTCAGAAGATGTCAGAGTTGTGTGGTCACTAGCCAAGCAACACAGGCAACCAGGATCTAGGAACTAGATGAGGAAAGAAACTGATTCTTCCCTAGAGCCTCCAGAAGGAAGCAACTCTGTTGGTCACACCTTAATTTTATCATCAAAAGATTAATTTTAGACTTCTGACTTCCCTAATTGTAAGGTAATACATTTATGGTTTTTAGCCTACTATATTTGTGGAAATCTGTTGCAATAGCCATAAGAACCTAAAATAACTTCTAACTCTAAACCAGAGGGTCATGTGGTAAGAATATTGGCTTGGAATGTAGTTGTCTTAGGTCCTGTTTTAAGCTCTGCCATTGTCTTTCTATATGACCTCAAGCAAGTTATTGATCTTCCTCTCCAGGGCCATAGTTTTCTATTTCCAAAAAGCAAGAAGACCAAACATAACTAATCTTACAGATTTTTTCCATCTGGGACAG
Source organism: Arctocebus calabarensis (assembly GCA_963573935.1). Lineage (NCBI taxonomy): Eukaryota > Metazoa > Chordata > Mammalia > Primates > Lorisidae > Arctocebus > Arctocebus calabarensis. The sequence goes on from CAUYON010042735.1 coordinate 5,528, forward strand.
CCACTCAGTAAGAACAATGACAATTTTAGTGGAATACCTCTACTAATAGCTTTGTTTTTGCCAGTTTACGTTGGTTTGGGGCCAGAGAATTTACATGACTAATGCATGGCAATGCTACAAAGTAGGGCACAAGATTACATGAGCCCTGCTGTCTCAGCTAATATTTTTGCAGCCCAGATACACCACACTGTTTGTTATAATTGAAGACAGTTATGTTGAGTTGCTGCATTTTTCTGCTGGGAGACTATGTGTCTTTAGAAAATCCAAAATGAATCTAGGGATTTTCACACTTTCCAGTTTAAAAAGCACTATGTAGAAGATAGTGCATAGAAGATAGAAGATTGCAGAGTTATACTGGCACTCATGTTTAGCCTGGGTCCTCTCAGAGGTAGGTCCTGCCTGAATTTGGACAGGAGATTGTAGGATCTTATCTGCCTATTCCATGTATATGTTATTTTTCTTGGAGAGATCAAAGCAACTGGGAAAATGGAATCCGGCCTTTGAATCTAGTAATACCCAGATTTATTTCAGGGCTATTAAGCCAGTTAGCAGTGATCTCATCAGAAACACCTGTGGTCTGTATCTATCAACCATGGTATTGCTGGAGCTCAGATTGGACAAAAATGACCTTAAGCTAATCACCTCAATATACTTGTTATGCCCATGCTTTGATGTACCTTCACTTTAAATGTCTAACCAAATTCTTCATGGTAACTTCTTTAATCACCCTGGACTCATTATTGATGTGCTTAATGTTAAAATGTAGACCTGGACATGGGGGCGGAGCAAGATGGCTGACTTGAAGCAGCTTATGAAAAAGGCTCTTGTCCAAAAGGGAAGATAACCTCCAGAAACTGCACAGTTAAACTGAATACTGGGAGCCTAGCTGAGAGAGAGAAGTGATTCCAGTGGGTCACCTCTGCAGAGGCAGGCTGCAACTCCAAGAAAGCAAGCTTCAGGTACAAAATTCATCTGAAAGGAAAAGTGTCCGTCCCCTCCCCCAAGAAAGCTCTAAGTTTTTTGCTTTTCTGTTTCCTTTCTTTTTTTCTCCTCTTTTACTCCTGCGTTTTTTCTACAGACAAGCAGTGAACTGTGGACCTTTTGTCTCACCCCTTGGAAGAGTGCTGTGGGAAGTGGGGTGTGCTTCCCCTGAGCACCCTGGTGTGACTGAAAACTCTATTGCTAGGCAAAAACTGAACTTAAGTTTTCCCTACCATTCTGAACTTACAGTACTCCCTCCCCCCCTTACCTGATGAACAAGAAGCCTAACCCCGGCTGAGACAGAGGGAGGAGGTCCCTAAGCAGCGCCCCCACCCCCACCTGCTGGAATAAGAGCCCCGCCAGGAAAAGATTCTGGGAAGGCCATGGCTGATCTCCCTTCCTCGGGTCAGGGAAGCCGCAGGTGAATGCCTGGACCTGCACCCCTTGCTTGCAGGGTTTCCGCAGGCCTGCCATCTGCTAGAGACTCTAATGGTGATCGCCAGCCCTCTGCAGGTCTTCCCCTGGCCAGAAACTCCCACGGTGACTGTGCGGGCCTCTGCCTAGCACCCACAGGGCCCCCACAGGTCCACCCCAGCCAGTAAATCCCCTGGGAACCATGCAGCCCTGCTCCCCAATCCTGCAGGGTTTCCACAGGCCTGCCTTCAGCTAGGAACTACGCCTACAACTGCCAGGCCTCTGCAGGTCTGTCCCTGGCCAGGAATTCCCCCGACAACTGCCTGGCCCTGGGCCCCGTGCTTGCTGGGCTTCAACAGTCCCGCTGTATGCTAGAGACTCTGCCAGGCCTCCACAGGTCCGCCCCAGCCAGTAACTCCCCCGGTGACTGTGGGGCCTCCACCTGGCACCCAAAGAGCCTCTGCAGGTCTGCCCCTGGCCAGTAAATCCCCTGGCAACTGTGCGGCCCTGTGCCCCAAGCCTGCAGGGCTTTGGCAGGTCCACCTTTGGTCAGGAACTCTTCTTGCAACTGCCAGGCCCCTGCAGGTCTGCCCCCAGCCAGGGAGAGTCCAGGCGACCACATGCGCCTTCGCTGGCATCCATGAGGACTCTGCAGTCCAGCTTATTGCCAGGGACTCCGCCAGCAACCAACAGGCCTCTGCAGGCCTGCCCCCAGCCAGTAACTCCCTTGGTGACTGCCTGGCCCTGCATCCCACACTTGCTGGACTTCTGTAGGTCTTCCTTCTGCCAGGGACTCCACCCATGACCACCAGGCCCTTGACCAGGGACACTCCCAGCGACTGTGTGGTCCTCCGCCTGGAACCCACAGGGCCTCCGCAGGCCAGCCTTCTGCCAGAGACTCCACTGGCAACCATCAGGCCCCTCTGCAGGCCCAACGCTGGCCAAAAATTTTCCAGACATCCATGCAGCCCTGCACCCACCACTTGAAGGGCCTCCACAGTCCCACCTTCTATTGGGGACTCCAAAAGCAACTGGCGGGCCCCTGTAAGTCCGCCCCTGGCTGGAGATTCCTCTAGTGACTGTGTGGACCCTTGTTTGGCAACCGCAGAGCCTCCGCAGGTCTGCCCTCTACAAGGAACTCTCCTGGCAATCACACCGACCTGCGCCCCACACTTGCCAGCCCTGCGGTCCCACCTTCTGCCAGGAAACCTGCTGGTGACTGACAGGCCCCAGTAAGCCCACCCCTGGCCTGGAACTCCCCCAGCAACCACGTGCCCCCATGCCCAGAGCCTGCAGGACCTCCACAAGCTGTTCCTCCGCCAGGGATTCTGCTGGTGAGTATCAGGCCTCTGTAGGCCTGCTCTCAGCCAGGAACTCCCGCAGTGATCACCTGGCCCCATGCCTGGCACACCCAGAACTGTGTGCACCATCCCCCACCCTGCAGCTGGATCCAGGGGTGCCACACTCTGGGGCTGCTCCCACAGCCAGAACTACCTGGCTGGGGAAGTCCCAGATGATCTACACAGGGTCACTCACTACAAAGTTTCAGCAACAATAGAGTGGGCCCGCCAGGGTCTAATCTTTGAGAGACACATTCCTAACTCTGAGGACGGCCAGATGCAATGGTGAAAAATAATCATGTGGGGGAATCAATGGAAAAACTCTGGCAATATGAATAATCAGAGTAGACTGACTCCTCCAATGAACGACAAGGCAGACACAGCACAAGATCTCCTGCATAGGCAAATGGCTGAGATGTCTGAAATCAAATTCAGAATCTGGATTGCAAATAAGATCAGCAGAATGGAGGAAAAGTTGGAATTAGAATTTCAAGGAGTAATTCAAAAGATGACTCAAAAGATCTCTCAAGAATTCAATGAATTCAAAGACAAAATGACCAAAGACTTTGACACATTGACACAAGAAGTTGCAGCCTTTAAAGATGTGAGAAATTCAGTAGAATCCCTCAGTAACAGAATGGAGCAAGCAGAAGAAAGGATTTCTGACATGGAAGACAAAGCTTTCAAATGCTCTCAAACCTCCAAAGGGCAAGAGAAATGGAAGACAAAAACATAGCACTCTCTCAGAGAGTTCTGGGACAACTCAAAGAAAACCAATATTCACCTCATAGGAATCCCCGAAAGTAATGAAGTGGCTTCAAAAGACAGAGAGTCTCTTATTCATGAGATTATGAAAGAGAATTTTCCATACATGCCAAGAGATTCTGAACTTCAGATATCAGAAAGTTTCAGAATGCCAGCATGACTCAACCCGAATAAGACATCTCCCAGGCATATCATAATTAAGTTCACTAAAGTAAATATGAAGGAGAAAATTTTGAAAGCAACCAGATGCAAGAAATTGATAACCTGAAAGGGGAAGAATATTTTGAATAACTGCAGATCTCCTGATTAAACATTTCAAGCTAGAAGAGAATGGTCATTGACTTTTAATCTCCTAAAACAAAATAACTTTCAACCCAGGATCCAGTATCCTGACAAACTGAGTTTTATTTATGATGGAGAAATTAAATACTTTAATGATATTCACATGTTGAAGAAATTTGCTATAACCAAACTAGCTCTCCAGGATATTCTCAGACCTATCCTCCATAATGACCAGCATAATCCTCCAATGCAAAAGTAAACTCTTACAAAAACTTTTTATCAAATTCCAACTTCCACAATGATGAAAGGATTAAAAATATCCACTAGATTTTCTAAAGATTTATCAATATTTTCAATTAATGTGAATGGTTTAAATTGTCCTCTAAAGAAGCATAGATTGGCTGACTGGATACAAAAAGTCAGGCCAGATATCTGCTGTATACAAGAATCTCATCTTACCTAAAAAGAAAAATTTAGACTCAAGGTGAAGGGACAGTCATCTATATTCCAGGCAAATGGAAAACAGAAAAAAGCAGTTTTTGCAATCTTCTTTGCAGATACAATAGGCTTTAAACGAACCAAAGTAAGAACAGATAACGATGGACATTTCATATTTATTAAAGGTAATACTCAATATGATGAGATTTCAAATATTAATATTTATGCACCCAACCATAATACACCTCAATTTATTACAAAAACTCTAACAGACATGAGTACCTTGATTTCCTCCAGCTCCATAGTAGTTGGAGATTTTAATACTACTTTAGCAGTGTTGGATAGATCCTCCAAAAAGAAGCTAAGTAAAGAAATTTTAGATTTAAACTTACCAATTCAACATCTGGATTTAACAGACATCTACAGAACATTTCATTCTAATAAAATTGAATACACATTCTTCTCTTCAGCCCATGGAACATACTCCAAAATTGATCACATCTTAGGTCACAAGTCTAACCTCAGCAAACTTAAAAGAATAGAAATTATTCCTTGCATCTTCTTGGAACACCATGGAATAAAACTTGAACTCAACAATAACAGGAATCTGCAAACTTATACAAAAACATGGAAGCTAAATAACCTTATTCTGAAGGACATATCGGTCATAGACAAGATTAAGAAGGAAATTACCAAATCTTTGGAACAAAATGACAATGAAGAAATGAATTATCAGAACCTGTGGCATATTGCAAAGGCAGTCCTAAGAGGGAAATTTATAGCACTGCAAGCCTTCCTCAAGAAAAGAGAAAGGGAGGAGGTTAACAAATTCATGGGACATCTCAAGCAACTGGAGAAGGAAGGACATTCCAACCCCAAACCCAGCAGAAGAAAATAAATAACCAAAATTAGAATAGAATTAAACGAAATTGAAAACAAATGAATTATAGAACAGATCAATAAATCAAAAAGTTGGTTTTTTGCAAAGGTAAATAAGATAGATAAACCTTTGGCTAACTTAACCAGGATCTCAAGGCTGGTTCAATATACGTAAATCTATAAATGTAATTCAGTGCATAAACAAATTAAAAAATAAAGACCATATGATTCTCTCAATTGATGGAAAAAAGATTTTGACAATATCCAGCATCCCTTCATGATTAGAACACTTAAAAAAAATTGGTATAGAGGGGACATTTCTTAAACTAATAGAGGCAATCTACAGCAAACCCACAGCCAATATCATATTGAATGGAGTTAAATTGAAGTCATTTCCACTTAGATCAGGAACTAGGCACAGTTGCCCATTATCTCCTCTGCTCTTTAACATTATAATGGAAGTTTTAGCCATTGAAATTAGGGAAGAAAAGGTGATCATGGGTATCCCATAGGGTCAGAAGAGATCAAACTTTCACTCTTCGCAGATGATATGATTATATATCTGGAACACACCAGGGATTCTACTACAAAACTTTTAGAAGTGATCAAGGAATACAGGAATGTTTCAGGCTACAAAATCATCACCCATAAATCTGTAGTCTTTATATACACTAACAATAGCCAAGTTGAGGAAACAGTCAAGGACGCTATTCCTTTTACAGTAGTACCAAAGAAGATGAGATATTTGAGAGTTTACCTAACAAAGGATGTGAAAGATCTCTATAAAGAGAACTATGAAACTTTAAGAAAAAAAAATACCTGAAAATGTTAACAAATGGAAAAACGTACCATGCTCATGGCTGGAAAGAATCAATATTGTTAAAATGTCTATAGTACACAAAGCAATATTTAATTTTAATGCAATTTCTATTAAAGCTCCTTTGTCATATTTTAAAGATCTTGAAAAAATAATACTTAGTTTCATATGGAATCAGAAAAAACCTTGAATAACCAAGACATTACTCAGAAATAACAAAGCAGGCAGAATAACGCTATCAGACCTGAGACTGTACTATAAATCGATAGTGATGAAAACAGCATGGTACTAGCACAAAAACTGAGAGGTAGATGTTTGGAACAGAATAGAGAGCCAAAGGATGAATCCAGTTACTTACCATTACTTGATCTTTGACAAGCCAATTAAAAACATTCAATGGAGAAAAGACTCTCTATTTAACAAATGGTGCTGGGTGAACTGGCTAGCGACCTGTAAAAGCCTGAAACTGGACCCACATTCTCACCATTAACTAAGATAGACTCTCACTGAATCAAATACTTAAACTTAAGACATGAAACTATAAAAATTCTAGAAGAAAGTGCAGGGAAAACTCTTGAAGGAATTGGCTTGGGTGAATATTTTATGAGGAGGACTCCCCAGGCAATTGAAGCAGTATCAAAGATACACTACTGGGACCAGTTCAAACTAAAAAGTTTCTGTATAGCCAAGAACATAGTAAGTTTAGCAAGCATACAGCCCTCATAATGGGAGAAAATATTTGCAGGTTATGCCTCTGACAAAGGTTTAATAACCAGAATCCACAGAGAACTCAAATGTATTAGAAAGAAAAGAACAAGTGATCCCATCTCAGGGTGGGCAAAAGACTTGAAGACAGACTTCTCTAAAGAAGACAGGCACACAGCCTACAGACACATGAAAAAATGCTCACCATCCTTAATCATCAGAGAAATGCAAATCAAAACTACTTTGATATATCACCTAACTCTAGTAAGATTAGCCCACATAACAAAATTCCAAAACCAGAGATGTTGGCATGGATGTGTAGAAAAGGGAATACTTGTAAACTGCTGGTGGGAATGTACACTAATACATAACTTTTGGAAGAATGTTTGTAGAATACTTAGACATCTAAAAATAGACCTGCCATTTGATCCTACAATTCCTTCACTAGGTATATACCCAGAAGATCAAAAATCACATTATAACGAAGACATCTGTACCAGAATGTTCATTGCAGACCAACTCATATTTGCTAAGTTATGGAAAACACCCAAGTGCCCATCAATCCATGAATGGATTAATAAATTGTGGTACATATATACCATGGAATATTATACAGCCTTAAAGAATGGTGGAGACTTTACCTTTTTCATGTTGACATGGATAGAGCTGGAACATATCTTCTTAGCAAAGTATCTCAAGAATGGAAGAAAAAGTATCCAATGTACTCAGCCCTACTATGAAGCTAATTTATAGCTTTTGTATGAAGGATATAACCCAACTATAGCACAAGAATATGGGGAAAGGAGCAAGGGTAGGGAGGGGAGTGGAGAAGTTGGGGTGGAGGGAGGGTAATTGGTGGGCCCACACTTACGGTGCATCTTAGAAGGGTACAGGCGAACCTTACTAATTGCAGAATACAAATGTCTTCATATAATAACTGAGAAAATGCCAGGAAGGCTATGTTAATCAGTTTGATGAAAATAGTTCAGATTGTATATGAAACCAGCATATTTTACCATTGTACCTCTTGATTGCACTATTGTACACAGCTATGATTTAATAATAAAGACAAAAAAAAGAAGAAGCGCGCACACACACACACACACACATACCTGGGGCAGGAAGGGCCCCCTGAAAAGCATCCAGACAAATCAATGATTTAAAGATATTGAAACTGAGGTAAACAGGAAAGTGCCCTGGCCAGAGCGAATGACTTAATCCTAGTATTTTGTCAGGCAAAAGGCAGGGGGATCCAGATGAGTATGGAGAAGGAGTTTTCAAGGCAAGGAAAGATGTAATAATTCAAAGTAAGTCTTTATACCAAGGGCCTTGAATTGTCCTATATCTTCATTCATGCTACTCACACTATAATTGAGTGGTGGAACCATTTCAACTAATATTTTATTACAGAATCAGTAGCTGATCAGAATATTGTAGCTAGAGAAATAGCAAGGAATAACAGAATTGGCAATGTCATATCTTCTGGAAGAGGAACTTAATTGTTCAAAATTTTCTAATCTGCAGCCACAATATACAATAAATTTTAGATTGCAAACCAATATAGTCACATTCAAATATATATCTGAAACCCAATTTTGATGTGTTTTAAAAACACCTACTGTGTTTATCATGTGCCCAGTGTTCTGAAAATCTTTAATATGTTATCTTACTAAATAAACATTATAATCCTTATTCAGTTGGGTTGCACACACAATAACTGTTTCCTTTTTCAACTGGATAGCATGAGGAGTAAATACTTCATTCAATAAGTAATTAACAGAGCAGGAATTCACCACCAAACAGTGTTCTCTAGAGGCCATACTTTTCATTACTATGTTCTACAACTTCTCCTTAGATGACATCAAGGCCACTAACCTTTTACCTGTGTTTTCTGTTTAGTCATGTGATTTGGGGCCATGTTCTATAGGCACTTCTGCAGTGTTGAACTCATCCCTCATAAATTTCCTTTGGATGAAAAGATTTGAGGGGAATTTAAAAGGAAGAGCTCCTCATGAAATTTGTTTAGGAGAATTTTTTCTTTCAGACAGAATTTTACTATCACCTTGGGTAGAGTAAGCTTCATAGCTCACAGCAATCTCAAACTTTTGAGTCCAAGGTATTCTCTTGCCTCAGTCTCCTGAGAAGCAGAAAATATAGGCCTTCACCACCACACCCAGCTATTTTTTTTCTATTTTTAGTAGAAATGGAATATCACTGTTGCATAGGTTGTTCTTGAACTCCTGAGCTCAAGCAGTCTACCAACCTTAGCCTCCCAGAATTCTAGGATTATAGGCATAAGCCACTGCACCAGCCTGTTTGGTAAGAATTCAATTTTAGTTCATTTGGGAGATTTTTCTGGGAATGGTCAAAAAAGAAAGCAGTATAACAGGCATTCAAACTGATGAAATGCCTTCACAAAATAATTAATGTTAGTAATAATATAGATGTTTATGTGGTTGGAAATGTGTGCACTCTCTTTGGGGGATTTCAGAAAGTAGTCTTTTTCTGTTTGAGAGTACAAGTATGAGGGCTGAGATAATACAGCTCACGGCTCATTTGGCTGGTTTAAGTCCTACATGACCTTTACCTCATATCTTACATCCTTGTTTTGTAACTTTGGCTTTAACCTAAAAGTGTATATTTTTTAGTAGTATAGGACAATTTATTTATGAGATTAACTTTTGAATTGGAATGTTGTTATATGGGTCATGAGTTATGTCAATTGTTATTTATTATGTGTCACACGTTACAGCAATTACTATTGGTTAAGATAAGTGTTAATTACTGTTATTTAAGATTAGGGTTAATATAGTTCTTGTTTTTGATGTTTTGTGTATAAAACTATGATTTTGGAAATGGAAGAACTTGAAGAAGCTGCTCTCACTATTCTTCAGAATTGCTGGCCTTTTAACAAATGAAGTTTGGTGGACCTATTCCTGACTCTGAATATTGGCTGACAGTGATATGTGCCTGGACCCTCTTACTACAGTAACATGTTCAACAGTGCAAAAAAATTAGTCTCGTATGTGTTAATGACTAGACAATATTCTTGATTGGAATTAATATGTAAAAGCTGACTCTGGAGGAACAGAGTGCTTATTTCTAACCAAATGTTAAAAGCAGTAAAAAAAAAAAACAAAATAGTACAATAGACGGAAATCTGGAGAACCCTGCTTTAGTACTGAACCTGCCTGATTTTAGCCCATGTATGTCAGCTGTCTGGAACTTAGTACCTTCATTGATAAAATAGGGGAGTTGAACTGCCACAGCTTGAAGAGTTTTTCCAATTACAGTTTATAAAATACAGGGAGAAGTTTTGTGAATGAAAATAATTAATATGTATAAACTTTCATTACTTGGTTAAATATTTTTCTTAGATACTTTGGTTCTCCCACTAGAGATCCAGAAATAAAAATATTAAAAATATATTTAGAAAGGCAGTGATAAACAATAGAGGTGAATTAATGCATGATTACAATTGTCAAAATACAAAATTACAAGTTTAGTTTAAATATTTCAATTGGTTTTACTGAGATTCTAAAATCAGCAAAAATTTAATTCAATAAAATAGAATAATTGTTATAATGCATAAGATAAGAAGAGGTTAACTTATAGACGAAAGGCTGAAGAAAAAGACACAAAGTATAAAAAGCAGATTAGTCATTTCTTTTTTGGCCAGGGCATGGAGGCAGAACAATAGAAAGATAACTAGTGGGTTAACATGTTACAGCAAGTTATTATTTGCTGAAAGGATTTATCATGCCAATTGAAGATTCAAACTGGCCTGCTTAGGGAATTGGCTATTACCCCCTTCCCTTGATTTCTAATTTTCATTTTGGTCAGCATCAGAATTTTAGTCTGGTCTGTTGGGGATTGATCCAAGATTTAAGCCCAAAAGAATGTCCTCCTATAACTCCTGTTTAGTACAATCATAATATAGTGTGACCAGTGCTAAAGCTACAATTAAATAGGATAAGAATGCTCAAGAACAGCATGTTAATCCATCTTGTGCCTAGTGGGGAGTCTAGGCATAAATTTTACATTCTCAGGAGTGCTCACTCAGCCTGTGCCAGGACACACAGATCTTGGGTAACCAGGCCTAGTCTTCCTCAGTGAGCCAACATGGCTTTAACAGAAAAAAAAAAACCTAGATGAAAACATAGGACCTGGGTATTTCTCCTGTTCCCAGGTCTGTTAAAGCCAAGTTCGTGTTTCCACCCAGTTTCTCATGACTGTCATGTATGCCCATGTCTTTAAAACATCCTCCCATCAACAGTTCCTGAATGGAGTACACTAAAGTTTCTTTTGTTTAAAATCACAGATAAAAATGAAACAATTTTAAGAGAAACATCAACGAAATGTAATGTATAAACCACGTTTAGGTTTTTCTGTCAATTGCAGGAAATTTCAAGGGATTTTGTTAAGCTCGTCTTCATGCCATCTGTATATGACATTGAAATGTTAAAAGAGTAAGTTTGACTCCATTTTACCACTTACTCCTTGTCTCTTACATTCCATTACCTTCAAAACTGGTTCCTCCTATTTGCCCTCCCATCGAGTAACTGTGAAAGCATTCAACTAAAATTGTTAGTGATGTAAGTTGCTGACCACACTTCTGATTATGTCCCTGGTGATTATTGCTTTTTATGATCATGCTGCTTACAACTTTCACCTGTAAGCCCCCCTCCCTACATTCCCCTTAGGACGTTGTGGTTTGTACTGGTTTTGTAAGGGATAGAAAAAATTGCTAATTGCTCTCATGATCATAGCCTTGTGTAAACTGACTAACTGTTCCACCCTAGTGATTCCCTCTACCCTTTTAAATGTTGTTTTCACTTCTGAAACAATACTTGCTTCCCCTCAAAAAATTTTGCCTTATGAAAACCAGAACCTCAGATAACTCAGGGCTGCTCTCTGAACCCCTGAGTTGGGTGTGAAGCCTTTGGCAGCCAGCTCTTTAATAAAGGGACTCTGCTGTGAATTCGGCTTGCTTGGCAGTGTGGTCTTTGTGGAACTTCTGGGCACAATAGTTTTTAATAACATTAAAGGAATCATAGGTGTTTATATAAGTGTCATAATGGCATAGTGTTTGTGCAAAAAAAAAAAAAAAGTAGTCAGAAACAAAGCCTGTCAATGGAAAAGAAGCCACATTCTGTAAAATAATTTAAAGAGGTTTATTCAGAGCCAAATTTGAGGACCATCCCCTGAGCCATACCCAAGAAGCAAGTGGACTTGTGTGGTCGGGTTACAGTTTGTTTTTATAAAATTCAGAGAGACAGAAATTATAGGTAAAGTTATAAAGCAATGTATAAAAGGCATGCGTTGCTTTTGCCTGAAAATGTGGAAAATGTCAAAGGAAGCGAGGGCTTACAGGTTAAGGTGAGTTTGAAGATTCTTTAGTTGACAATTGCCTAAAATGTTAGGCTTTGTCTCAAAGGCAAGGAGTCATTGGAAAGAAATGTTAATAAATGACAGACTATTGGATGTATGCCAAGACTCAAGTGCTTTGTTTTGTATACTGAGGACCTACAGGCTACTTTCATAGCCTTAGGCCCATTAATGTGTTGCCAACATGTCTTTGAAAAGGGACAGAGGCATGGTGAGGCATAGCTGACTTTTCTCATGGTTAGCAACTCAGTTTTATGCTATCCCCTTGGCCAAGAAGGGAATCTAGTCAGTCAGCTGCTGAGGAGAGCCATAAGATTTTATTTAGTTCACAAACCTGAAGACCCATCTTCTCTATTTCCCTCCCCTCCCTCTCCCCTTTCCCCTACTTCATGGGCTATAGTTTGGTTATAGCTTTCATACGAAAGCTATAAATTGGTTTCACAGCAGAGCTAAGTGCATTGGATACATTTTCTTCCATTCTTGAAGTACTCTATGAAGAAGAATATGTTCCAGCTTCATCTATGTAAACATATAAGAGGTAAAGTCTCCATCTTTCTTCAATATTGTGTACATATACCACTATTTATTAACCCATTCGTGGGTCAATGAGCACTTGGGCCTCTTCCATGACTTAGCAATTATGAATTGGGCTGCAATAAACATTCTGGTACAAATATTTTGTTATAATGTGATTTTCAATCTTCTGGATATATACCCAGTAGAAGAATTGTAGGATGGAATGGCAGATCTATTTTTAGATCTCTAAGTGTACTCCATACATCTTTCCAAAAGGAACGTATTAGTTTGCAGTCCCATGAGCAGTGTAGAAGTGTTCCCTTTTCTCCACATCCAAGGCAACATCTGTGGTTTTGGGATTTTGTGATGTGGGCTAATCTTAGTGGAGTTAGATGATATCTAAAAGTAGTTTTGATTTGCATTTCTCTCATGATCAAGGATGATGAGCATTTTTTCATATGTCTGTAGGCCATGCACCTGTATTTTTCAGAGAAGTTTCTCTTCAAGTCCATTTCCCACCCTGAGATGGGATCATTTGTTCTTTTCTAGCTAATATGTTTGGGTTCTGTGTGGATTCTGGTTATTAAACCTATGTTAGAGATATAACCTGTAAATATCTTTTCCCATGCTGAGTGCTGTCTGCTTGTTTTACTTACTGTGTTCTTGGCTATGCAGAAGCTTTTTAGTTTGATCATGTCCCATTAGTGTATTCCTCCTCATAAAATATTCACCTATGCTGATTTCTTCAAGTGTTTTCCCTGCACATTCTTCTAGTATTTTTTTTTTTTTCCAGTGAGGTGGTGCCCTAGTCCTTTGAGCCACAGGCACTGACCTCTTCTAGTATTTTTATAGTGTCATGTCTTGAGTTTAAATATTTAATCCAGTGAGCGTCTATCTTAATGAAAGGTGAAAGGTGTGGGTCCAGTTTCAGTCTTCTATAGGTCACCAGCCAGTTCACCCAGTACAATTTGTTAAATAGGGAATTTTCCCCATTGAATGTTTTTAATTGGCTTGTCAAAGATGAAATAATGGTAAGTAGCTGGGTATATCTCTTGTATATCTACTTCTCTCTTTTTGTGCCTGTACCATGCTATTTGATCACTATTGATTTATATTATAGTCTGAGGTCTGGTAGTGTGATTCCTCCTGCTTTGTATTTATTTCTGAGTAATGTCTTGACTATTGAAGGTTTTGTCAGATTCCATTTGAAACAAAGTATTATTTTTTCTAGATCTTTAAAGAATGAGAGTGGAGCTTTAATGGGGATTGCATTAAAATTGTATATTGCTTTGGGTAGTATGGACATTTTAACAATGCTGATTGTTCCCAGCCATGAGGATGGTAAGTTTTCTACTAGTTAACATCTTCAGCTATTATTTTTTCTTAGAATTTCATAGTTCTCTTTATAGAGATATTACATGTCCATTGTTAGGTAAACTCCCAAATATTTCATCTTCTTTGGCACTACTATTAACAGACTTGACTGTTTTTGCAGCTTGACTATTGTTGGTATACATAAAGGCTACAGGTTTATGAATGTTGATTTTGTAATATGAGATGCTGCTCTATTCCTTGATCACTTCTAAGATTTTTGCAGAAGAATCCCTGTTGTTTTCCAGATATACAATCATATCATCTGCGAAGAGTGAAAGTTTGATGTCTTCTGACCCTATATGGATACCCTTCATCACCTTTTCTTCCCAAAATGCAATGGCTAAAACTTCAATTAAAATGTTAAAAAGCAGTGGAATAATGGGCAACCTTGCCTGGTTCCTGATCTGAGTGGATATGATTTCAATTTAACTGTATTCAATACGACCTTGGCTGTAGGTTTGCTGTAGATGGCCTCTATCAGTTTAAGAAATGTCCCCTATATATAAAATTTCTTGTGTTCAGATAATGAAAGTATGCTGCATATTATCAAAAGCTTTTGCTGCATTGGTTGAGAGAATCATATGGTCTTTGTTTTTTAATTTGTTTATGTGATAAATTATATTTGTAGATTTACATATATTGAACCAGCCTTGAGACCCTGGGGTAAAACCCATTTGGTCATGGTGTATAATTTGTTTGATGTGTTGCTGGATCCTCCTCCCTTACCCCTTTTCCCATATTTTTGTGCTATAACTGGGTTATAACTTTCATATAAAGCTATTTGAAAATAGTAGGGCTGAGTACATTGGATACTTTTTCTTCCATTCATGAGATACTGTGCTAAGAAGAATATGTTCCAGCTCCATACATGTAAACATGAAAGAGGTAAGGTCTCCATATTTCTTAAAGGCTGCAAAATATTACGTGGTGGGTTGATGGGCACTTGGACATCTTTGATGACTTAGCATGTATGAATTGGGCTACAATAAACATTCTGGTACAAATATCTTTGTTATAATGTGATTTTTGGTGTTCTAGATATATACCTAGTAGAGGAATTGTAGGATCTTAATGGCAGGTCTATTTTTAGATATCTATGTATTCTCCAGATATCTTTCCAAAAGGAATGTATTAGTTTGCATTCCCACCAGCACTGTAGAAACGTTTCCATTTCTCCACTGCTGTGCCAACATCCCTTGTTCTGGGATTGTGTGATGTGAGCCAATCATACTGGAGTTAGATGATATCTAAAAGTAGTTTTGATTTGCGTTTCTCTGATGTTAAAGATAATGAGCATTTTTTCATGTGTCTGTAGGCCATGTGCCTGTCTTCTTCAGAGAAGTTTCTCTTCAAGTCCATTTCCCTCCCTGAGATGGGATCACTTGTTCTTTTCTTGCTAATACGTTTAGGTTCTCTGTGGATTCTGGTTATTAAAACTTTGTCGGAGACATTACCTGCAAATAACTTCTCCCGTTTTGAGGGCTGTCTGCTTGCTTTACTTATTTTGTTCTTGGCTGTGCAGAAACATTTTAGTTATATCAGGTCCCAGTAGTTTATTTTGATGCTGATTCAATTGCCTCAGGGGACCTCCTCATAAAATATTTTGCCAGGCTGTTTTCTTCAAGAGTTTTCCTTGCATTTTCTTCTAGTATTTTTATAGTTTCAAGTCTTAATTTTAAATCTTTAATACAGTGAGAGTTTATCTTAGTTAATGGTGAAATGTGTGGGTTCAGTTTCAGTCTTCTACAGGTCACCAGCCAGTTCACCCAGCACATTTGTTAAATAGGGAATCTTTTACCCACTGAATGTTTTTAATTGACTTGTCAAAGATCAAGTAACGGTGAGTAGCTGGGTTCATTTCTTGGTTCTCTATTCTATTCCATACATCTACCTCTCTCTTTATGTGCCAGTGCCATGCTGTTTTTTTTTTTTTTAAGTTTATTAAGAATTAAACAAAGGTATGATGTGATACAGTATAAGCAAGACACTCAAGATAGGTATAATAGTACTACTCATACAAAAACTTAAATTTCACCTCAAAAAAATCACAAGACAAAAGAGAAAGCAATTTCACTGTTATGAAATAAAATATTTCATGCAAAGTATTAACTCTGGCCCCCAAAACCCAACCTCCCAACAAACAAAAATCTATCTGGGAATACTGTTATGCTAACATATTAGCAGCAGTGCCATGCTGTTTTGATTACTATTGATTTATATTATAGTTTGAGGTCTGGTAGCATGATTCCTCCTGCTTTGTATTATTTCTGAGTAATATCTTGACTATTCGAGGTTTTCTCTGATTCCATATGAAACAAACTCTTATTTTTTATAGATCTTTAAATTATGATCATAGAGCTTTAAAAGGGATTGCATTAAAATTGTATTTTTCTTTGGGTAATACGGACATTTTAACAATGCTGATTCTTCCCAGCCATGAGCATGGTATGTTTTTCCAATAGTTAACATGTTCAGCTACTTTTTCTCTTAGCATGTCATAGTTCTCTTTATAGATATCTTTCACATCCTTTGTTAAGTAAACTCCCAAATATTTCATCCTTTATGGCACTATTGTGAATGGAATAGAGTCCTTGACTGGTTTTTCAGCTTTACTATTGTTAGTATATTTAAAGGCTACAGATTTCTGAATGTTGATTTTGTAACCTGAGACACTGTGTTTTCCTTGATCACTTCTAAGAGTTTTGTAGTAGCATCCCTAGTGTTTTCCAGAAGTACAATCATATCATTTGCGAAAAGTGAAAGTTTGATGTCTTCTGACCCTATATGGATACGCTTCATCACCTTTTCTTCCCAAAATGCAATGGCTAACACTTCCATTACAATGTTAGAGAGCAGTGGAGACAATGGGCAACCTTGCTTGGCTCCTGATCTGAGTGGATATGATTTCAATTTAACTCCATTCAATACAATACCAGCTGTTGGTTTGCTGCAGATGGCCTCTATCAGTTTAAGAAATGTCCCTT
Source organism: Arctocebus calabarensis (assembly GCA_963573935.1). Classification (NCBI taxonomy): domain Eukaryota; kingdom Metazoa; phylum Chordata; class Mammalia; order Primates; family Lorisidae; genus Arctocebus; species Arctocebus calabarensis. The sequence continues at coordinate 22,411 of CAUYON010042735.1, forward strand.
CTATACCAATTTTCATAAATGTTCTGATCGTGAAGGGATGCTGGATATTATCAAAAGCATTTTCTGTGTCAATTTAGAGAATCATATGATCTTTGTTTTTTAATTTGTTTATGTGATGAATTATATTTATAGATTTACATATATTGAACCAGCCTTGAGACCCTGGGATAAAATCTGCTCTATCATGATGTATAATCCATTTTATGTGTTGCTGGATTCTATTTATTAGGATGTTGTTGAACATTTTTGCATCAATATTCATTAGTGATATTGGTCTATAATTTTATTTTCTTGATGGGTCTTTTCCTGGTTTGGGTATCAAGGTGATATTTGCTTCATAGAATGTGTTGGGTAGTATTTCTTCTTTATCTATATTTTGGAAAAGGTTGAGTAATATAGGTCCTAGTTCCTCTTTAACACTTTTGTAGAATTCTGACGTGAAGCCATCTTGTCCCAGGCTTTACTATTTAGGGAGATTTTGCACAGTGGATGCTATTTCAGAACTTGATATAGGCCTATTCAACATTTCCATTTCATTCTGGCTAAGTCTTGGAAGGTGGTGTTCCTTCACGTATTGTTTAATTTCCTTCAGATTTTCATATTTCTGAAAAAGTTTCTTGTAACATTCATCAAGGATTTTTGAAACACTGAGAGGTCTGTTGTAATTTCGTCTTTACCATTTCTGATTGATGAAATTAGTGAGTTTACTCTTTTTTTCCTGGTTACATTAGCCAAAGATTTATCTATTTTATTGTCCTTTTCAAAAAACCAATTTTTTGATTTATTGATCTGTTGTATAATTCTTTTGTTTTCAGTTTCATTTAATTCTGCTCTAATTTTGGTTATTTATTTTCTTCTGCTGGGTTTGCAATTGCAATGTTCTTCCTTTTACTGTTGCTTGAGATTTCCCATTAAGTTGTTGACATCTTCTCTTTCCATTCTCTTGAGGAAGGCTTTCAGTGCTATAAATTTCCCTCTTAGGACTGCCTTTGCGGTATCCCAGAGGTTGTGCTAATTTGTGTCTTCATTATCATTTTGTTCCAAAGATTTGATAATTTCCTTCTTAATCTCGTGTATGACCCAGTTATCATTCAGCAGAAGGCTATTTAGCTTCCATGTTTTTATATGAGTATGGAGATTCCTGCTGTTACTGGGTTCAACTTTTATTCCATGGTGGTCCAGGAAGATACAAAGAATAATTACTATTCTTTTAAATTTGCAGAGGTTGGACTTGTGACCAAACATGTGATCGATTTTGAAGTATGTTCTGGGGGCTGATGAGAAGAATGTGTATTCAATATTATTAGGATGAAATGTTCTGTAGATGTCTGTTAAATCCAAATGTTGAGTGGTTAATTTTAAATCTAAAATTTCTTTGCTTAGCTTCTTACTGGAGGATCTGTCCAACACTGCCAAAGGATTGTCAATATCTCTGACTACTGTGGAGCTGGAGGAAATCAAATTGCTTGTGTCTGTTATTAATTGAGGCACATCCTGTTTGGGTACATAAATATTAATAATTGAAATCTCATCATAGTGACTATTATCCTTAACAAATATGAAGTTACCATCCTTATCCTCCCTTACTTGTGTTGGTTTAAAGCTTACTGTATCTGTGAATAAAATTGCAACACCTGCTTTCTTTCTGATATCCATTTGTCTGAAATATAGATGACCATCCCTTAACCCTGAGTCTATATATATCTTTTAAGGTATGATGAAATTCTTGAATGCAGCAGAATCTGGCCCAAGTTTGTGTATTCAGTCAGCAATCCTGTGCCTCTTTAGAGGACAATTTAAGCCAATCACATTAATTGAGAATATTGATAACCCTGGTAGAATTTTGGGTATCGAGTTTTTCAAATGTCCAGTGGACATTTTTAATCCTTTCACCACTGTGGAAGTTGGAATTTGGTTAAAAGATTCTGAGGGAGTTTACTTTGCTGGTATAGGATTATGCTGCTCATTATGGAGGATAGGTCTGAGAATATCCTGGAGAGCTGGTTTAGTTATGACAAAATTCTTCAACATGTGCATGTCATTAAAGTGTTTAATTTAGCCATCACAAATGAAGCTCATTTTAGCTGGATACAGGATCCTGGGTTGAAAGTTATTTTGTTTTAGGAGATTAAAAGTTGATGACTGCCCTCTTCTCGCTTGAAAGTTTTCAGCAGGGAGATATGCAGTCATTCTAATAGTCTTCCCTTGTAGGTTATTGTTTTCTTACATCTGGATGCTTTCAGAATTTTCTCCTTCATATTAACTTTAGTGAAGTTAATTATGATGTGCCTTGGGGATGTCTTATTTGGTTTGAGTCATGCTGGGATTCTGAAACTGTCTTCTATCTGAATTTCAGAATCTTTTGGCATGTCTGGAGAGTTCGCTTTCATAATATCATGAAGAAGAGCCTCTGTGCTTTGCTAAACACCTTTGTTGCCTTAATGCAAATATTAGTTTTATTTGAATTTTCCCAGAGCTCTCTGAGAGAATGATCCATTTTTCTGTCCATTTATCTTCCTCTTTGAGAGTTTGGGAGTATTCAAGTGCTTTGTCTTCAATGTCAGAAATCCTTTCTTCTGCTTGCTTCATTCTGTTACTGAGGGATTCTACTGTATTTCTCATATTATGTATGACTGCAAATTCTTGTCTCAATGTGTCAAAATCTTTGGTATTTTGTCTTTGAATTCATTGAATTCTTGAGACAACTTTTGAAACGCTCCTTGAATTTATAATTCCAACTTTACCTCCATTCTATTAATCTTATTTGCAATCAAAACTCTGAATTCAATTTCTGATATCTCAGCGATTTGTCTATAAATGGAATCTTCTGTTGTATCCAATATATTGTTCCTTGGGGGAGTTGATCTAATCTGGTTCTTCATAGTTCCAGCATTTTCCCACTTATTCTGACCCATTATTATTTATATCATTTGGCTAGATGAGCAGATAAGGTGAAGTTTGGTTGAGGGGATCCTGGAGTAGTGATTAATCAGCTCTTTGTCCAGGAGCTGGGACTGGTGTCTGCACGTTTTCCCCTAGAGCTTTGCAAAGGATCTGTACAGTCCTTCGGCCTGTGAATCTGGGGACTTACTTGGTGTGTTGGGATAAGTGGCTCTGTTTTGTTGTCAGATGGTCCCTCTCCTACCCTAGTGAATCAGTTACTCTGGGTTTAAATCTCAGCTGTGGAGAAATACCAGAAATTATGTCACCCCGCCCCCAATGACAACAAGTGGAAAAGGAAAATCAAACTTTCCTACAACCACACACACAGGGTACGTCTTTGGATAGTACTCGGGTGTTTGGTCCAGTCCAAGAGATCCAAATCAATTGTCCCAGTCAGCACCCGGTCTCAAGTGGGAGAGTTCAAAACGTCTCCAGCAAGTAGACAGCAAGGGTCTGCTGCCAGCTCGAATATGACTCTTTCTGGTGCTCTGTGGCATCAGAAGGACCCTCCCAACAAATAAATTAGTCTGGGAAGATTGATATTTCCTTCCCCACCTTGCACCTCTGTCACATCCAATCACTGGTAACCCTGCAGGGCTGTGACCCAGTTCCCTCCAATGAACAGATGCCCCAGGGTTTTGCAACTGCCTGAGTCACAGGGAGATCTATTTCTCCTCAGCCAGGCATCCTCAATCTGTCAGCATCCAGCTGGGGGAGCTGAAGCCTGACAACCTTGGGTTGTTTAATGGAAGCTGGTGCAGTTCACTCAGTTCCATCCCCATGCCTGATCAATGATGCTGACACTTATATTTTCTCAGAATTTGTGATTCTGTCCTGACTATATTCCCCTGTAGACAAGGTGCTGTTTGAGTTCTCAGAAACTGTGAGTTAGCCCCAGTCTGTGCTGATGTCTGGGACTGGTGTTCTCTCTCTGCTGCAGGATGTGTTTGGGCAGGTGCAGTTAGAGCTCACACTCAGCTCTGAGTTCCAGCCTCTGGCCACCTGCCTTTGTCTCAGCTATGATCCCCTGAATACTTGGTGCTTCTTAGGCTCACTAAAGCAATCCTTCTGGCTAAGCTCCACCTTGGGTGTATTCCATCTCTGTGCATGTCTTCTATTCTCCGTACCCCCTGCACTCCGCCCGGGTAGGTACCACCTTAGGCATACCTTTTGCTCATGAGGCCTGCGTTACCATCCTAGATCTGTTCCACTAGTGTCTGCCACTGGAGATGATGCCCGGCTTCCTTTGGTTGCCCAGAGAGATAGGGAGTGTCTTCAAAATATCCCTGGGGGTATGAGCCCTATTGTTCCTGCTGCTGCTGCTGAAGCTGCTCTGTCCCATGGGGCACCACATCTCCCTCTCCTGTATGGTTCCTTCAGTGCACTGTCTTCTCCTTACCCCCATCCTGCAGAATCAGCACAGATTTGCAACAGCTCATGCCCTGTCCACACCTCTTGAGAAAATTCTCAAGAATCTTGACTCCATGGGAGACAGGTTTCCAGACCTTGGGGTGAGAGTGGGGGGGGGGGAGTTCTGAGAATTCAGATTTTCAGGTAGAGAATATACACAGTTTTACATAGTTTTATGCCTGGCAGGAGAGTGCCATGGCACCCTAGTAGGGGAAGGAGTTCCTATTTTTAGAGTGTCTGTCCCATGGGATAAAATGGGAGGATGTTTGAACTCTGATTGCTTGTTTCTAGAAAGGATACTGCAAGCCGTTCTCATGGGGGAGGGGACTCCCATCCATTTGGCGATTGATTTTGTACCTATTGTTTGTATCCTTGATGTTTCAGCTTGCCTCAGTAGGGTTGATGTGCATTCTTCAACCTTCTCTCTTGACTCAGCTCCACACCATCAGCTTACTTGCTAACCTTCTGTCTTTTAACTCTCTTTCTGGATGGGAGCCTCTGTGGAAAGCTGATTCCTGTCAGCCATCCAGCCCCCACCCCTTGTATGGACTTTTTGACCATTCTCTTTGACATTCTCAGCTATAGCTTCCTTTGAGTAAGTTGTTTTCCTTCCATAGGCCTGTTTCCTTAGCTATAAATTGAGGAGGGTTGAAAATAAACCAAAATATATTCATAGGTATTTGTGCATATTACTTCTAATAGCAACAAATTGAAGGTAAATATAATGCTGAATGACAGAAAAATGGTACATTCACTAAATTGAATATTTTGAAATGATTAGAATAATAAGGAATGATAGAGAGGCAGCATAGCTTGGTGATTAAGAACAAAGATTTTAGAAGCTGCATTTGTGGGTCTGAATAATGTCATTTACTAGCTCTATAACCTTAGAAAAGTTAACTCCTCTGTATCTCGATTCCCCATCTGAAACTCAACCTTACATAACTATAATGCAGATTAAATGAGTCAATATATAAACATAATTCAAAAAGTGCCTGGAATACAGCAAACATTATGTTAGTGTTTTCTAAGCAAATATAATGAGAAGATTATGCTCAACATGTCTATGATGTATTCAAAAATATAACATATAAAATTGGATTTAGTAGAAATACTACTATTATATAAAGAAATTAAAGAATAGAGTACAAGATTACAAATGTCTTTATCATTATCATTATATAAAATACATTAAAAACACTTAGAGAGAATCAAATGATATGAATTAAGCAGAACTCAGGCTGCTAAATTGCATGTGACATCATTGTATAAACATATTTTTAAAACCTTTAAAAATACAGGCTATAAAATGTGAGCTGCTTAGCTATAATTAAACAAATATTTAAAATCAACCTATTGTATTTGAAATGTAAATACATTTTAAGTATATATATTTGCTCACTGCTAGTGTTTCTGCCTAACAAGCTGAAAAGAGCCAGTTCCACGTGGAGTGGAACATTTAGCACATGGTATCAGATCAAGCCTTTGCATTGTTATCTGGGTGAAAGATTAGATTGAAAGTAGCTTCTGACTCGGAAATAAACTGGTCATTTAACCTCAGTCATTACAGTCCCTCCAGAAAGAAGACATAGTCTCAAGCTGAAGAAGGCTGAAATGCTAGGTTGTAACACTGAAGCATTTTCCTTTACATAATGCCTAGAGCCAAGCACAATTCAGGAGAATGTATGACTATTCTGGTCAAAATAAGAGTATGGTCTTTTGTCTCTAGTTGAATTAATTATTTGATGTGTTGCAGCAAAATGATGCTCAATGGAAAGAAAGAACAGCCAAACACCTGACCACCCATGTTTAAAATAGGAAGGCCTTTATTTCAGCCAGTGGAGCTATGGCAGACTAGAGTCCAAAAGTGGTTGTGCTTCCAGACTGGCCCTGTCTTTTTCCTTTCATCTCTAGCCGAGGGGTCTTTGTCCATAGGTACCCTTCTCAGTGGTCAGTTTGAATTGAGCTGGAGAAGGCGGGTGTGGGCTTTTACAGAAACAGACGCATTAGTTTCAAGGTCCTAGTAGGTTAAATTTCTACAAATTCCTAAGAGCTGAGTCACCATGGGGAGAACTTTGCAGGAGTGTCCTTGGGCTCCTATAGAAGACTTTCTCTTTTTAGACCTTATGATTTCCCAGATATCCTCTCTCATTACCTCCTTTGAGATCCCATATATTTTTTAACTTGAGGTCTCATTATCAGCTTGCTCCTGTAGGAATAGGCAGTATTTCATATAGAACACGTATGATGCAGTTTTTTTTTTAATGTGTATTGACAACTGTCTTAATTATCAAGCCAATAGCCCTAATAGCGGGAGGAAACAAAGAATAATTAAACAAAGTCTGATGATGACTAGTACTCCCCCCACTAGGACTTTAAATTCTCTAAGGATTGAGTAGTCTCCTCACAGGTTTTGAGGGCTCTATCCACTCCAAGTCTGCACTAAGACATGGTCCAATGTCTGGATTATTTTTTCTGTTTCCTATGACTTCTTTTTGGTCATTAATTTGCAATGCTAGCTCCAGGATGTTACATTGACCAATGGAGAAACCTGTCTTTGTCACTTTTCTCTTGAGCACAATATTCTTTTTGCTTTAGTCCTTACTGTCCCAGCTGCCTTCTTTTTTTAACTGAATATTAAAAATTTTTTGACATCAGAAAGTTAGTGTTAAAAAGAAGCCATTCCCAAAACATGAGTTTCCCATAAATATTTACTCACTTTGCCTAATAACAGTGACCACTCTATGCCCAGCACTGCGCTCTATGACACAGTCTTACAGTTGAATACATAGCTCTACTTTGCCTTTTAACCTTAAAGTTTAGTGTTGTTTTATTTTGCAACTATCTACAGTCTTTTGTTAAAAAGGCAGTTTTCCATAACAGAAAATCCTGGTGTTTCCTAGTGTGGTATTACACTTACCAGCATATCTAAAATATCAAACCAGGCCAGGCACTGTGGCTCACATCTGTAATCCCAGCACTCTGGAAGCCAAGGTGGGTGTATTGCCTGAGCTCAGGGGTTGGAGAACAGCCTGAGCAAGAGCAAGGCCTTGCCTCTAAAAAAAAGAAAAAGAAAAAGAAAGCCTGGTGTTATGGTGGGTGCCTGTAGTTCCAACTACACAGAAGGCTGAGGAAAGAGAATCACTTGAGCCCAAGAGTTTGAGGTTGCTGTGAGCTAAGAGAGCAACAAATGAAACTCTCTCTCAAAAGAAAAATATCAAACCAAAATGAATAGCATAACAAGATGCCACAGACAACAGCAACTCCCTTTGGCTGGGAAAAAGATGTGTATCTTTTTTTCAAAGGTATAACCACTAAGGCAACTGTTTTCTAAAACCCTTAGAATATAAATTTACTTTAGTGTTTTAAGTCTAGTCTTTACTACAAATGTTCTTAGAGACTTGTCTTTTGATTATCCCTTTTATGAGCATCTGTGTATTTCCTGTGAAAAGGATTCAGGAACTAAGTTACCACACATAACATACTTGCCCCTTCAGTAAATAGTTAAAGATACTTGAATCTGGTGACATTTGTCTTTGTAACCTGCCTGTTTAGTAGATTGAGTTTACATAACGTATCTAAACTTTTGTTGCAATCTATAATTATGTGTCGTAATATCCTTACAACTTTGAATGTAATTTTATTAATCACCTCTCACTTTTCACATGGGGCTTGAGAGATAATGCACCACTGCTCTATTACAATGATTCAATAGTAAATCAAGTGGACCTCTTATTATGCACATGGATAATGAAGCTCTCCCTAGGGAAAGAGAAACACTCTGGTCATCTTCCAGGTTGTCCTAGACTGGACCAGTATAAAAAATATCCCAAAGATGAGGTCTAAAACCATTACCATGAAAGAACTAAACTCAGGCCTTGGAATTCATAATTTAAGTTTGCAAAACTTTAATAGCTAACCTCAAGAACAATTTTCTTGCTATGGTTGAAAGTTTCTGGCAGACTTTAGTGTTTTAACCTAATATCTATGGCACATATTCTACATGTAAATGCTATATACTTTAAACAAACTTTTACATGGAGTATGGATTATGTTAGTATTTATGATACACCAGGAGCCATTTTCCCTTAAATAATTTTGTTGTAATTTTTTTGTTTACAACTTAGTTACAAAAAGTAAATAATCCTGTATTTTTCATTTCATGGTGCCATGAAGAATTAATGCATGAAGATATTAGCTGTCAGTTTATAATTACATTATAGAACAAAGACAAGTTCTAAAACTTTCTATTGTGTGTATAGCTAAGTGCCTCAACTATTTTACATTTACTGATAAATAACAGCATTCCAAATAATGAACACTGCTTTATAATGATTAAAACTTATAAACTATATCACATACTAGAGTATGTTAATCAGCACAAATCTTCCTCAGTTTTATAAAAAAAATTATAGAGTAGTAATAGAAGTTGTAAAATTTGGTAACAGAAAAAATTTTCAATACCTCTAAGTACACAGAATCAAAAATATCATTACATCATTCATTACAAATGTAGAAATCATGTAAATCTTAAATTATCATTGCAGCAATAGTTGTTTTAATCCAAACATTCCTATTTACAAGTATTTTAAAAACAAATGTGAATAAAATCCATATTAAAGCTACATTATTGAAGTTCAAATTAGAAAGAAAGATACAAAGTCATAATGAAAAGTCTCCCATGAACAACTCTAAGGTCTTAGGACTATCTCAGTGGACAGTAACTTTTGGCTCTGAACAGTCATCTGAGAGCCAATGAATGCATAGATGAGGATGGAGGTTCGGCCTGCAGAGTATAACCCCCCTCTTTTGGCCCAGATGGCATCAGTCAGGTTGGCTACAATTGTATATTAATAGTTCCAGATATTAATACTCATGTCAAAGGAAAAGCAAAGGAGACATCTATAACCTGCTTCTATAATGAGTCCCTGAGTAAAAGGAATTGGGACTCTCCAGGTCAGCAGTTCTCAACCTGTGGGTCATGACACCTTTGGGGGTTGAAGACCCTTTCACAGGGGTCACCTAAGACCATTCTGCATATCATATATTTACATTACAATTCATAACAGTAGAAAAATTACAGAGGTAGCAACAAAAATAATTTTGTGGTTGGGGTCACCACATAATGAGGAACTGTATTAAAGGTTTGCGGCTTTCGGAAGGTTGAGAACCACTGATCCAGGGCCGTCTATGACGCCATAGATTATGCAGTGACAAAGACATTTCCAGAGGGCAATTCCTGTGTTTTCCTCACTCATGTGCAGTTCAGGAAGGGCAGAGATTTATTTCCAGAAATGTTAGCTTCTACCCAATGATGTTTCTCCATAAGCCATTTTAAGAATTTTTACTTACTTTTCATCTTATTTCCAAAAGTGAAGTTAAAAAAATTTTTGGTAGTTAAGAACCTATAATATTTTATAAATCATTCCTTTAATTCTTATTAAAAAAACCTCTATGGGATTTCTTATTCAAAAGTTGCAGAAATTGTTATGTATTGGCAAGGTAACAGCTCCCCTCATGGCCACCCCAACCATAGGAAAACCTATTTGTGGTCACATGTGTAAGAACACACAAGCCCCTGCAAAACACCAGGGCAACAAAACCTTCCTCACGGGGCTGGTAGCTTCTTAATTATCTTAAACTTTTCCTATTTAACTTATCAAATCCTCCTCAGAGTTCCATGGTCTTACTTCTGCTTTGGTGACCGTGAAGGACTGGAACCCGGCCACCCACCATTCCCCAGGTAAATCACACTTTACATGCTTCACAAATCCTCAGTGATTCCAAATTAGCAACCCATTAAGATGCCAATCTCCAAGGAAGGACTGCACCCTGGAGGAAGCCACAGAAAGAGGCTTCCCTTTGAGGTTAAACAGTCAAAAAAAGAAAAGATACCAAGAGGAAGGAAAGAAAGGGAAAAAGGATGCCAATGAATTTGGAATTACTGAATGACGAAAACAAAAGAACAAAAAGAAAAGTACCTAATTCACTCACAGAACAAGGCGTTTCCTCCCCACCACTGAAAACATGCTCTTATCTAAAATCTTCTAAAAAGCATTTGGCTGTTTAAACTTTTTATCTACGTCTTTCTTCCCAAATAAATGTAGCCACCCTGACAATAAGTTTGGCCCAACATTTAAATTTGCCCTCAGTTTTGGTTTTCCTTTTAAGAACATGTAAGCAAATAAGGATCAGGAAGTCTTTGCTCACAAGGAGTTCTGGATGTACACAGACAGGTATAGGGAAGGGCAGGAGTGGTCACCCAAGGTGAAGGTCCAGGCGCTGAGCCACCCAGCTTCCCTGCCAGGAGCTCAGTCACTGTCGGACTCCTCCTTGTTCTTGAACGGCCTGAATGGTCTGGCCGTCCTGCAGGGGCATTTCTTCACAGTTACTCCCATAAATCACATCATCGGAATCGTTCAACATGGAAAATGCAGGATTATCTTTCAGCTGGGACTCATAGAGAGCGTTCTTTGATGGGGAGTATACAAAGGCCAAGGCGTAGAGATGAAAGTTCAACAGGCCATAAAAAGATAAGAACTCAGCTGAATTCTGGTAATGTGCTGACAATTACACAATGAAATTGTCTTGCAAAACTTGTGCTCCGAATCTTAAATAAAGGATGACGATGCTAATGACAAGCACTGAACAAGTCAATGCAGTTTTAAAAATTTCAACCTGAGATCTAAATACATGTGACATAGCTCGGAACATGCCCGCACTATCAAGAACAAAAGGTACAAAATATACTCAGCTGCCACCACCAGGAAGAAGATCTTCACTCCCTGAAAATTTCCAGTGTCAACTCAGTACTGGTACATGGGATCATGTAATTCATTAACTGATTGCCATATTCTTGGTGTAACAGAAGTCAGACACAGCAGTCCAACAATAAAGATTTTAGGCAAATAGAAAGCTAAACACTTTCTTTCTCCCTGAACACATATCCTGTGGTACACACACAGCCAGAAGAGCAGCAAGGCGCAAAGGAACACAGACAGGTCGTCCAGCATGCCTGGGAGCCAGCAGTTCATCAGAAAGAACAGGGGGAAAAGGGGTCATTGTACAGCAGCAGCAGAGTCAAAAGAATAGACATCCACTTCTGCTCGATCCCCGAGTCCCTCCTGAAGAACTTCCGGAGGGAATATACGAACAGGCAGTTGACAATGAAGGTCAGCACTACGAAGACAAATCGGAACCAAATTTCCAGCTGGGAAAATGCAGGATCATTAAGTCTTCCACATGAAGTTCATTTCCTTGATGGAATGCTCCAGGTGTTCAAATCCCAGTCACCATGTACCAAGTATAATTCAAGTAGCCAAGGTAAGCTACAATAATTTCTGCACATTTTACCCCTGCACATGTGAGGGTCTGCGTCCGGTTGTGAACTTTGTTGTGAATGTACTTTGTGGTCCCATCTTGAGCTACACCATCGACTTTAATGGTCATGAGAAAGCTTGTTTGAATAGAAGTTTCTTTTGATTGATGATCCAACTCAACCACACATGTCAGCCTTAATTGCTGATTATATGTAGACAGTGGATTTGAAAATATTTGAATTGGCTTTAGCTTTTTGCTGTTATTTAGTGAAAAATTAGCTTCAGAAGTTTGGATCACTTTGGGTCCTCTGATCTCAACAAAAAAAGGTGAGCCCAAAACAGATGAAGAAGATGATAAACATGAGGATGAAGTGGCGCTTGGAGGGTGTGGGTGCCAGTGGTTCCATCTTGGTGCCCTGGGCCCCACACCCTGAGCCTGCCCTACACCCCGAAGCAGCCACAGTCAGAGTGACTGAGGCCGTGGGCAGTCCCAGCTGCCTTCTATCACACACTTCTGTCTTTCACATTCAACCCCACACCACTTTTCTACAAAATCTAAGGCACAGGGTTATTTTTGATCTGTATTACAACTTCCTTCTTAGCTCTTTTCACTGCAACCCATTAACATGGCACCATAGGCATCAAACTTCAAAGTCACCTGGCTGGGCTTTCTTACTTCCCTGGTCTGGACCAGCACTAAACTTTAGAGACTGTGTCTTCCCTTGGGTCCTCCACTTGGGCCTCAATTATACCATAGTGGTGGGGGTCCATGGGGTTTTCACCTTTCTCTGTGTCATGTATTATGTCTGATTATGAATGCAAATTCCCTTGTGGGTGCCTTAGCACTCACAAAAGCTATAAAAGAGTAATGTAATTGTCACTTTTTATCCTACCTTAATGTTGTATGTTCACAGATAACTTTTTAGTGGTATGGGTCCACAGATAACCTCCTCCTCCCCTTTTCCCAAAGTCCATAGTCTGATTAAGACAAGTCCTATTAGGAATTTCATCAGGCTTCAGCCATGCATTGACCAACCAGCTCCTGGTCTGTGGCTAGAGCATTGAATGTTGACTAATTCATGGTTATTTTGCAGGGGTTGGCTGTATCGGTTTTTACCTCCCATGGGGGAAGTGAAGCTATCTTCAGCCTGCTGTGATGGATTTAGGCAAGGATCCCTTCAACCTTTGCTGCTGTGTGTGTGGTCTGGATGATGGTGTATAGTCCCTTTTACCTTGGTTTGAGTGGGACCCGGTGCCAGTCTTTGACCCAGACTTGCTCCCCTGGAGAGAAAGAGTGGACAGACACACACAAAAAATAAACAGAGCACAGTTAATTACCCAAGTGGAAATCCTCTTGCTACTATTCCTAGGGCTTCTATTTGCCCATGTAATTAGGTCTCTCCCAGTTCTTTTAGGAGTACCTGGTAAATTGCCAAGGACTGATGGAGGCCTGTTATAAATTATCTCATAAAAGGAGTACCCTGACCCCTTAGAATTGGTACTTCTAATGTTCAACAAGACCAGTGGCAAGGCCTATACCAAATTAAGCTTTGCTTCCTGTCATAGTTCACTGATGCCTGCTTTTATGGTTCTATTCACGCTCTCTACCCTGCCCAAGCTTTGAGGCCTATATGCCGCATGTAGTTTCCAGGTGATGTTCAAGGTTTTGACCATCATCTGCACTATCTCTTCTATGAAGGCCAGTTTGTTGTCAGATCCAGTCAGGAATGGCAGCCCCTAAACTGTGGGATGATTTCTCTGAGCAACACTCTTATCACTTCATGAGCCCTCTTTTTTTCTGGTGGGGAAGGCTTCCACCTACCCTGAGTATGTGCAGACCAGAACTATTGACTATGGGTTTTCTCCACATCTGGGTAACTCTGTATAGCCCACTTGCATATCTTCAAAAGGAGCTTTCCCATAGGACTGAATTTCAGGAGGCAGGGATGGTCCCTGTTGAGCGTTGTGTTGGCTGCACATCACAAGATGTTGGTTGACTTTCTTGGCAAGAGTGGCCAAGAGGGAAATATAGAAGTATTGCCCCAAATGCTTTGCTAGTTTTTTTTTTTTTTTTTTTTGGTTGTTGTTGTTTTGTTTTGTTTTGTTTTCTGTCCTAAGTGAATGGCCTCAAGCATAGCAAGGGCAACTGTTGGCCCTAAGCAATAGGGTACTACCACTTTCACATCTGGCAGCTGCTTCCATCTTTCTCCTGAATCTCTAGCTCCCTCTTGGTTCATCCATATTCTTTCCCCCTCTGGCTAAGTCTGAGACCCATGATATTAAAGGGGCAACAGTGGCAGTCAAATATGGGAGTGTTGCTGCATTCTTACTTTCAATGTCTGTCTTTGCATTCTCCTGTACTTCCTGGGTTCCTGCTCTTTGGTGTCACCAGCAACAGATGTCCGCTACTCACTTGGGTTTCCATACAGCCATCAATAGCTGCAGAATTTCACCTGGGTATTTCAAATATTTTCTTCCTACTGTTAGAAGCCCCATTTCTCTATGAAAAGCCCTATGTACACGAGGGCAAGGAAATCAAACCATAAATCTGTGAAAATGTTCATGCATTTTCCTTCATTCAGTTCTAAGGATTGAGTCAATGCTATCGGTTTGGGCCTCTGGGTGGATGTTCCTTGGGGTTAGGACTTTGCTTCAGTCACTTCAGTCAGGGTAACAACTTCATAGCCAGGTGGTCTTTTTACACTAGTGTTGGTAGAGCTGCTTCTATCTACAAAGATCTCCAAGTCTGGATTTTTTCAAAGGCTGGTCCAGTAGGTCAGGCCTGCTCAAATACATCGTCCCAATGACATCTACATAGTCGTTTTCACTTTCCCCATCCCCTACTGGGAGTAAAGTGGCAGGGTCCAAAGAAAATACAACCTCTATAACCAATCTTGGATTTTTACACAGTCTTAGGCATGTTGACCATCCTTTTGAGACCCTGTCAAGTTGTTTAGAGAAATAAGCAACTGGTCAAGGAGACCTACCACCAGGGATACCTGAAGTTCTTCCTTTAGCCTCTCAAAAGCTTTAGGTTGCTCAGATTTCCACTGTATTGGCTCTTTCTCTCCCCCCTTTTTGGCTTCATACAATGGTTTGGCCACTCCCTATATTTCACATAGTCTTTCATAGAAATCTCCAGGGGTTTCATCTGGATTCTGCATGACCTCAGCCACTTTGTATATGGTTATGGCTTTCTAGCTGCCCTATACTGATGGGTACAAAGTCAAGATTGGGTACAGGGTAAGAGAATGAAATGATTTAGCAGTCACCTCTTGAGATAATACTTAGTTTTAAGAGTCCCTATAGAACTGATCTGAAGTTCTGGGCAATTCAAGTGAATATTTCTGAAAATCAGTTGAGTACAGGACCACTTGTCAGCCCACGTTGCAGCCACACCACTTTCTGGGAAATCTTTATTTAGGTTTCAGTTTCTCTTGAGGTATCTATATAGACATAGCAGATAGTGCTTAATACTGCACAGATTTTCCCTGTGTTGCCAACAGGCTATGTTTTTTGAGCCTTAATGTTTTTTTTCAGTTTTATCAATCAGTCTTATAAGTAGAGAAAAGTATTTAATCACATTTCCTTTGGAATATAGTCTGGATATTTGGACAAGTATTCTCAGCAATGTTTCATAATGTTACCTCTTGGGAAGTCATACCAAAATATGTCAGAGACATGTACTTTGAGATAAATATTTTTAACTTATTTTTCTTTCCATGCCCAATTTCAGATTAAAAGATTTTGCATATTAAAATCTAATATGTTATCTCAAGGATAAGAAGCAGGAAAAATGGAGCATATATAACTACTGTATATAATTCTATATTCTTTGCCCAGTCTCTTAGTGCTGTTTAACAAATCAGTTTAGTTAAACAGCTATGTCTCCTTCATATAAGCTCACATTGCAAACAAGAGTGGAATCTAATATAGATGGGCCACAGTAGTTTTAATTTTTTAAAACATTTTTCTCTAATTTCTCATTTTAGTAAAAAAAAATTACAGCAGAATAAATTTAATTTCCAAATAAACTATACTTTCATATACTGGATCTTATTATTTGCACAAATGCTGTAAGAATAATTACTAGCCATCTAGGCTTTTCTTTCTTTTTAAACTGGCTCTGTTGGAACTTTTTAGAAGGAATCTTGGGCTAGACTTGAAAGCTGCTCATCAGCTCAGATTTCATCTGTGCCATTAGATACCTGTATGCATTGAGTAAATTCCTCTTCTTTTGAGGATACAATGCAATTGGTATTCCCACATTTGTGAAAAGGTGAAATTCTTTTTTTTTTTTTTTCACCAGGGATAAAGTATGGAGGCCAGTTCAGCTTGTCCTTTGAAGGTTGGGTATGTGGACCAAAGCAATTCAAAGAGACCAAACCAGGACATACTACAGACTTACTAAAAATCTTCTCAGGGGTGACTGGCCCACCACAATGCTGCACCAGCTTCCTTAGTAGTTCCGATTCCAGGGGCTTTGCACTCGGCAAACTCTTAGCTCAGCAATGAACCTCCCAGCATGTCAGTCTCTGCTTGTTCAAGAAGTTCCTCTGGCTCCATTCAGGGAGCCAACAAGAGCTGTCAGCTACTCTGTTTGAACTCACTTTCCAGGACTCAGGTCCCTGTTTGAGTGCCTCCTGTCGCAAACCTGCACAAGGACTTCTCTTGACCTGAGTGGAAATGGTGGGAACTAGAGAAACAAAGCCACAAAGGACCGGAGACGAGACCTGGGATTGCATCCACAGGACTGATGCTGCTGACGGCTGCAGTCAGTCGAGAAGGTGAAATTCTTTACTCACCTCAGATCAAGAAATGTTATTAATGAGATATTTGGCCAGTTTTTCCAATGGGTTTCTTTATTGGCCTTATAACGTCAACCTTAATTTTTTAATGCAGTCTGGACACCACTGAAAATTTTATTCCAGTCAAAGCCTTGGCAAAATAACCATCATTTTTCATTGTGCCCTATATAAGAAAGCAGATTCTTATTGAATGTATGAAAATAACTGTATTGTCTGAAATTAAGAATACTTACAAATGGTTTTCAAATTCTAGAGAAATCAAGGAGAGAGAAAAATTAATATTTCAAATTTTGCTTATAAGTATGTACATTGCTGAAAGCTGTAAATAGCTCTAAAGATGGTAATAGAGCTATTTACCTGTAAGCTCTATTACCATCTGTAAGCTGTAAATAGCTCTAAAGGTTTTCTTGACTTCTGTAAAATAGAACACAGAAAGAATCATTAATGTTTCCAATAAAAAGCCATAACAAATCACCTCACTTCCATGTAACTTATTTCTGTTCTGTTTGAAGTTAGGTTAGCAATATTTATGGACATGTTAGCTTTCTAATTAAAGTCTTGGAAATTTTCTCTCAGTTCAATGTTATTTAATCTCCCAAGTTTTCAGAAATTTGTATTCAAGAGAATTTGTCATACTTTTCACTATTTTACTTGAAGTACAAACTTTGGACTTAGGCAGTTACAAAAAAACTTTCTGAGATGAATCAAAAAATTATTATTGGGGGGGTAGCAAGATGGTGGTCAAGTAACAGCTTCTTTATACCTTGGAGCAGTGAGATTGGGGAGAGAAGATTGCAGGCATCTCTGTCTTTGGGATCTGGCCTGAAACATCCCTTTAGGGATGCAGGGAGACAGCAAGAGACTTCTGGAATCCAGGAGAAAGAAACAAGCAGTGGAGAAGTGGAAACTGGTTGTGTATGGGCTGCCACAACTGTAACTACAGCAGCAGTGAGCTTGAAGACAGGGAAAGCCTTCCTTGTGGGTTGTTTTGCTTGTTTGGACTTAGGTACTTGGTTGAATTACCTTGGGAGAACTTGGGTAAGAGTGCAGGTGACTTTAAACATTGTCCAGGGCACAGGACAGAGCCACTGGGCCAGAACAGAACTAGCATTGTTCAGCTGTGGGCCATGTGCACAGCCATTGTGGAACTGTCTCTGCAGGCTCTGCCCTCAGGATCACAGAGTGAGGCTCTGACTGGGATACCTTGGATGAGTGATCTACTGACTGAGCAGCTCCAAAAGCCGGGACTGAGATGCCAAAGAAGAGCGGAACTTTCAGTGTTTGACAGTGGGAGGCCTTGCAGCCTTGGCTCTCAGAGGCATAGAGTGAGCCAGTTTGGGCACACTGGATAAGTGGGCAGCCACTTCAAGAGAGATCCCAATGACAAGTGCTTTCCTGGGAAAGCTTCTGCTTAGCCAAGGTTAATGGTGGAAAGTGTATTTTAAGCATGTTGAGGAGAGATTCCAGCTCTCAATTCTGCAGGGTTTGAGGGCAAAGTAGTTAGCAGAGGCCTCCAATTGCCATCTCATACAATTGTAGAGCACTGTAATTAGCATTTCATACCCCAGAAGATCAACTGTTTCCTAGACAATATTCAGCAAAATATATACACTGCTGTGTTTTGTTTTGTTTTGTTTTTAACTTTCCCTCAGGATTTTTCTTTATTTTTTCTTTATTCATTTTTCCAGTGCTTATATAATTTTCCACTGTTGCCTTTTTAATAAGAAGAAGTTCAATTTTGCTAGTGTTTCTGCCTTTCTTATTTGGGTTTTACCCCAATTTTATCCAGTAAGGTTTTCTGTCTGTCTCTTTTGGTTTAATTTATGGTATTTTTGTTTTTCCTGTCTATTTGGTGGAGGTGGGATGCTGTGTCTGTTCAGGTTGGAAAAGAGCTATTGACCTCAAGGGAACCACTCAACCCATCACTCCCAGAAGCTGGTGCTTTTTCTGGTGTGGATCAAAGTACCCTACTGTACACTTTTATTAATCCTTTCTCCCTCTTTCTGTGCCTCTCTTTTTGTTGTCAATATCCTCATTTACTCACCCCATCTCCTGTCTCCTTTAATTTATTTAAAAAATTTATTTTCCCTTCTTGGTCTTCAATCTTCCCATCCTTTTAGTCCTGTACCAAAAGGACTCATGAAAACCTTAGGCCAGAGGCATGGTAACTTAAAGAGCAAGAGGAAATGAAAGGAAAATTAGGGCAAAGAAACAGATAAAAGAAAACACTCATGAGGACGAAACAGCAAAAAAATCCTGGCAACATGAAAATCCATTCCAGGTCAACCCCTGCCCCCTGCCAAGGACTGTAAGGTAGCTTATGCAGAGGAGTCCACCTATAAAGAAATGTTAGAAATGACAAAAGGAGAATTTAAAATGCAGATTGCAAAAAAAAAAAAAAAAACAACAACAGAATAAAATAAGAGGTGAATAATATGAAGAATATATATAGAAAAGATATGGCAGAGCTGAAGTAATTGAAGCAGTCAATTAGAGAACTTAAAGATGTGATAGAAAGTATCAATAAGAGATCAGGCAATGCAGAATAAAGAATCTGAGAGATAGAGGATAAATTTCTGAGATAACTCAGATAGTTAAAGATGCAGGAAAAAAAGAGAGAGAGAAAGCAAAGCATTCACTGGCAGAATTATGGTACTTTATGAAGTGTTGAAACATATGAGTTGTAGGTATAACAGAATGGTAAGAAGAATGGCCCAGAGGAATAGAGGCAATAGTAGAGATTAGTAAAAATGAAAATTTCCCAAATATTACTAATGATTCTGACACACTCTTTTCAGAGGGATATTAGAACTCAGGTCCCCTCAACTCAAATAGAGCTTCCCCAAGAAACTTTGTGGTGAGCCTGTCCAAAGTCACGACAAAAGTAAAGATTCTGCAAGCTGACAGGAGTAGGCACCAATTGACCTAATTGGGCAAATCCATCAGGGTGACTGCAGACTTCTCTAATGAAACTTTTCAAGCCAGAAGACAATGGCCATCTACATTTAATCTACTTAAACAAAACAATTTCATGCCCCGAATTCTATACCTTGCTAAGCTAAGCTTTAAAAATTGACACAGAAATCATATCTTTTACTGATATACAAACATTGAGGAAATTTGCCAGAACAAGATCAGCTCTACAGGAAATACTTCAACCTGTTCTACAAACTGACCATCACAATAGACCACCAGCAAAGTAAGCACCCAGAAATTAAAGGATAGAACCTAGCTTCCACAATGATGCAAAAGACAAAACTAAGCAATGGACTTTCACACAATATAATGAATAGAACACTACCACAATTATCAATTATCTCGATAAATGTTAATGGCTTGAATTCCCCACTGAAGAGGCACAGACTGGCTGTATTAAAAAACACAAACTGTCTATCTGCTGTCTGTGGGAAACAAGTCTAACCACAAAAGAAAGCTCAGAGTTAAGGGTTGAAGGACAATTTTTCAGGTAAACAGAAATCAGAAGAAAAGAGGGGTTGTAATCTTATTTTCAGATACAAGTGTACTTAAAGCAACTAAAGTTAAACAATACAAATATGGGCACTTCATATTGATCAAGGGAAATATACAAGAAGAAGACATTTCAATTCTAAACATTTATGCAGCCAACTTAAAAGCTCCCAGATTCTTGAAACAGACTTTAATTAGTCTGAGCAACATGAGACCCTAATAATCATCATAATAACAAGGGACTTTAGCACTCCTCTTAGAGAGCTGCATAGAGCTTCTAAACACAATTTAAACAAAGATATAAGGGACTTAAATAAGACCCTAGAAAAACTGTACTTGATAGATGTATATAGAACACTCCATCCCTAAGCTAATAAATACACATTCTTCACATCAGGCCATGGAACATTCTCCAAAATTGATCATATCCTAGGAAATAAAACAAACCTTAACAAAATCAAAGGAATTGAAATTTTACCTTGTATCTTCTCAGACCACAAGGCAATAAAGGTGGAACACAACTCCCACAAAAATGTTCAACCCCACACAAAAGCATAGAAATTAGAAAACCTTATGCTGAATGACAGTTGGGTGCAGCAAGAAATAAAAGAGGAAATCATTAACTTCCTTGAACATAACAACAATGAATACACAAATGACCAAAATCTATGGGACACTGCAAAAGCAGTCCTAAGTGGTAAATTTATTGCATTAAATGCCAACATCTAACAAACTGAAAGAGAGCAAATCAAAAACCTAATAAATCATCTCAAAGAAATGTAAAAGAAAGAGCACTCCAAAGATAAACCTAGAAGAAGAAAGGAAATAATACACATTAAATCAGAAATAAATGAAACTGAAAACAAAAGAATCATTCAGAAAATTAATGAAACA
This sequence comes from Arctocebus calabarensis, assembly GCA_963573935.1. Lineage (NCBI taxonomy): Eukaryota > Metazoa > Chordata > Mammalia > Primates > Lorisidae > Arctocebus > Arctocebus calabarensis. The sequence continues at coordinate 43,253 of CAUYON010042735.1, forward strand.
AGGAGGGTTTTTTTTTTTTTTGGAAATAAATAAATAAAATAAATAAACCTTTGGCCAGACTAACAAGAAATAGAAAAGTAAACTCTCTACTAACCCCAATCAGAACTGATATAGGGGAAATAACAACAGAGATACAAGAGATTATCTCTGAATTATACAAGAATCTCTGTGCCCAGAAATTTGACAATGTGAAGTAAAAGGATCAATATTTGGAATCACACCCTCTCCCTAGACTTAGCCAAGGAAAAGTAGATCTCCTTAACAGACAAACTTCAAGCACTGAGATCAAAGAAATGGTAAAAAAATCTCCCAACAAAAAAATGCTCTAGTTCAGATTGCTTCACCCCAGAATTCTATCAAACCTTCAAAGAAGGGCTTATTCCCATATTGCAGAAATTATTCCAAAAAACTGAGGAAAAGGGAATCTTCCCCAACATGTTCTATGAAGCAAACCTCACCCTGATACAAAAACCAGGAAAAGACCCAAATAAAAAGGAGAACTTCAGACCAATTTCACTATTGAACATAGACGCAAAAATTATCAACAAAATCCTGGCCAATAGATTATAGCTTATCATCAAAAAGGTAATACATCATGATCAAGCAAGTTTCATCCAGTGATGCAAGGTTGGTTTAACATACACGAGTCCATAAAAGTTATTCACCATATCAACAGAAGCAAAAACAGAGACCATATGATCGTCAATAGATGAAGAACAAGCATTTGATGAAATCTAGCATTCCTTTCTAATTATAACACTGAAGAGTATAGGAATAGGTGGAACATTCCTTAAACTGATCAAAGCTATCTATGACAAACTCAAAGCTAATATTTTACTGAATGGAGTAAAACTGAAAGCTTTTACTGGAACCAGGCAAGGTTGTCCTCTATCGCCACTACTATTCAACACTGTTCTGGAAGCTCTAGCCAATACATACAGGGAAGAGAAGGAAATAAGGGGCACCCAAATAGGAGCAGAGGAGGTCAAACTCTCCTTCTTTGCTGACAATAAGATGTTATACTTAGATAAAACCCCAAAGACTCAACCACAAGACTCCTAGAAGTCATCAAAAACAACAGTAATGTGTCATGATATAAAGCCAATGTCCCCAAGTTAGTAGCCTTTGTATATGCCAATAACAGCCAAGATGAGATGTTAATTAAGGACACAGCTCCCTTCACCATAGCTTCAAAGAAAATGAAATACCTTGGAATATATCCAACAAAAGTGGTGAAGGACCTCTCTATAAAGAAAATTATGAAACTCTAAGAAAAGAAAGAGCAGAAGATACTAACAAATGGAAGAACATACCATGTTCATGGCTGGGAAGAATCAACATTGTTAAAATGTCTATACTTCCCAAAGCAATCTACAGATTCAATGCCATCCCTATTAAAATATCAACACCATACTTTCAAGACTTGGGAAGAATAATTTTTTCATTTTGTATGGAACCAGAAGTAACCCTGTAGAGCTAAGGCAATTCTTAGTAATAAAAACAAAGCCAGAGGCATCAGCTTAGCAGACTCTACGCTGTACTATAAGGCCATAGTGATCAAAACAGGATGATATTGGCACAAAAATAGACAGACATCTGGAACTGAATAGAAAACCAGGAGATGAAGCTAATATCTTTTATCCACCTAATCTTTGATAAACCAAACAAGAACATAGAGGGCTGTAAATAATTCCTATTCAGTAAATGGTGCTGGGAGAACTGGATATCCACATGTAAAAGACTGGAATTGGATCTTCACCTTTCTCCATTCACAAAAATTGATTGAAGATGGATAATCCAAAGAATTTTAAAGACTTAGAAAAATAGAGAGGGAAAATACATGTGAATCAACTCATGGAACAGGTTTCAGAATTAGTTTAGACTAGATTATTTAATTTATTTTTCTTTTTCTTGGCTACTTTAATTTATTTGAACTAATATGATTTAGACTAAAAAATTTTGGTTAACATAATTAAGCAATAATCAAATAAAACATTAACACATTTATCAAAATCATTCAGAATAAAGGAGGTGATATCTTAGCTTTTGCATGAACGATTTACATGGGAAAGATGAGGAAAGTAAAAGAGTCTCTATTAAAAGAGATTTAAGGGGAGTGAAACAGAGAGAGATTATAAATGAGGCTAAAATACCATGACCAAAAATATAAAAGTCTTTGCTCTTGATGAAAGTAAAAATGAAAATTAATAATGGAACCAACCAACCAAATCAGGAAAAATAAAACAAAAAAAGATCAAATAGCCAAAAACTGCAGCAACTTCTTCAACATTGAAAAGAGGGGGGGGGGGAAAGAAAGACTAAAAATATAAAATAAAATAAAAATGAATACAAAAATATAATAAAGATATATATATCTATATATCAGAAGGGACCAACTTTAATAGGAATATATGTTTTGGAATGTCGCCAGAATACCAGGTGGATCTTTGCTTTTTTAGCGGATGGAGAACACAGCTGGCTACCTCTATGGTACTTATTCCTAACTTACTTGCCCCTGGCGATTGTTTCCTTAGCATTCAGACCCTTCCTGTTTGGGATCTTAAAACTCTCCAGAATCCTTCAGGTGCAGGTGTCACAGTTCCCCCTGACACCAGTTCCTGTGGGGTGCAAGAGTCCTCAGCCTGTCCCCAGAGTGGAGTTCTGATCTTGGTAGACTGAATTAAGATGGACATGTTTTAGGCCCCTGCTAAGACCTCACAATCTTCCTACAATGGCAGTCCCCTGGCAACCAAGATCTTCCCAGCATGGCTGACTTGCTAGCCATAAAACCAATGGCAAATCCACTCCAGCTGGTATTCAAATCTGGTTGGTATATACTGTCCAAGACCACCCACTCTTCCAAGATTTCCACTCAGTGTGCCACTTCTTTCCAAAACCAAAAACTCTGGAAAGGCTTCCTCCCATCCCAGACATCCATGGGGGCGGGGGGGCTTGCCGAATCCAGTGGGTCTCAATTGCTTGCCTAATGCATAAGATTTCAACTGCTCTGGATCACACACTGTATCCAGGTCACACCTCCTTGCTGAGCTTTCTCAGCTTTGACTCCAGGTAAGGTCTCCATGTGAGGTAAGGTTGAGTTCTCTCTTTTTCTCTAATCATACTAGGAGAGCTCTACTGAACAATCCCTCTCATCCACCATCTTGCTCCGCCCCCAGAGGAAATACCTATAGTTAACTTTTCTATAAATAGGAAAACCAAAACATTTGATATTTGCTTTTTTGCAGTGTTCTGGAATCAAAGCCACAACATGTTTGAGGTATACCTGTAATAGGTAGGAAAAGGACAGCAGGGAAGTGCAAAGGTGAAAGTAAAAGACAAAAAAAAAAAAGAAAAAAAAAACTACCTGGGAGTGGTTGAATTCAGGAGATAGGACTGGGAGGGAGCCAGAATGTTAAGCAACAATAGTGCTGACTATGTTGATTTGTCCATAAAAAATTCATGATAGAAACTGCATGTTGATGAAAATGAAATACTGAAGAAAGGGAGCATGGACATCAGAGCGTACCTTACTTTCTATTTTTGTTCTTTTCTCCTGGAGAGAAGCCGAGGAGTTAAGAAAGTTTTATTACAACCTCTATGTGACCATGGTTAAATTTCTCTTTAGGTTTCATTGTTCTGTCTGTAAAATGAAGAGACTAGGTCATGTGCTCTTTAAGATCTCTTCCAGTTCTGATGCTCATTTTCTTTTAAATTTATTTATTTAGTCATTTATTTATTCTGCATATATAATATAGTTACCAAATACTGGACATGTGCAAGGTGATGGGTATATAGAAATTAGCTCACTGTAGTCCCTACATTAAAGGATCATACCTTTTGGGGGATAAATATGGTGAGGGAAGGTAGGGTAGAAAGGGAGAGCAGTTAGCAAACAAGGTCTATATTACATAGCAGAAGCTATATAATACAGTGAATATATAATGCAAAGAATGTCATCTTTAACTGCAATAATTAGAGGAAGCTTTATAGAAGAGGTGGAGAGTTCACCTGAATCATTTCTTTGAATTTTCAGTGTTTTTATTTTTATTTATTTTCAGATAATGCACGATAATTGTACAGATTTGTGAGTTATAGTGTGATGTTTCAAAACCTGTATATTATATGTAGTTAGCATATCCATCACCTTAAACAATTGTTATTTATTTTTGTTGGGAATATTCAAATTTGATTCTTTTGCTATTTGAAAAAATCAAGTAGATAGGGTGGAGCAAGATGGCAGGCTACAGAGAGCATCTTTGAAATCAGTTATGATGAGACGGGGAAGAGAAGATTTTAGACACCTCTGGCTTGTGGGTTGTACCCGGAAACATAATTTCTTGAGTACAGGGAGGCAGTGGTAGACTTCAGGACACCAAGAGGAGGATGAAAGCAGTGGAGAAGCTACAAGCGTTTGCAACCAGTCTGAGGTCAGCTGGCTGTGGTGGCTGCAGTGACAGCAGCTACAACAGTGATCAGAATTTGAAGACAAGGAAGGCCTTCCCTGTGTTTTTCATTTTCCTTTTTGTTGTTGTTGTTGTTTTCTGGACTTGGGCCTTTGGTTGAGTTACCTTGGGAGACCTTGGGCAAGTGAGTAAGTGACATTGAACAGCACTCACCCAGAGGCCAGAACTGAGTTTCTAGGGTGGAAGAGAGTTTTCATTGATTGGCTGCAGGCCAAGTGAAGTCATTGTGGGATAGCTGACTTGCAGGCTTGGCCCTCAGGATACTAGAGATATGCCAGTTCTGGCACACATAATAAATGGGCAGTCACTTCTGTAGACATCCAAGTGACACATGTTTTCCAGGGAAAAGCACTGTTTACCAAGGGACACAGTGAGGAAAAGTTGAGGTGTGTCTATTAAGAGGGCTGAGGAGAGCTTCGGGTTCCCAACCTTGTGAGTTTTGAGGGCAAAAAATTAAACAGAGGCTTCCAGTCTCTGGCTTATAGAGCTGTATTGTGATTAACATCTGATACCCCAAAAGATCGCCTGTTGCCAAGACATTATTCAGCAAGATACATGTACATATATAGTTTTTTGTTCTTTTTTTAAACAAAAATTTCCCCCATAGAATTTTCTTTTCCTTTTTTATCTTCATTTTACTGTGTAAATATAACTTTTATTGTTGTCTTCTTTAATAATAAGGGATTCATTTTTATTAGTTTTTCTACCCCTGTTGTTTTTTTTTTGGCTCCCAATTTTATCCCTCAATGTTTTCATTTGTTTGTTTTTGTTTTATTTTTAACATTTGTGTTTTTTTTCTTTATTTGGTGAAGGTGGGTTCCTGTATCTGCTTAACCTGGCAAGGAGCTGCAAGCGTCAAGGGACTCACCAAATCTAGCTCCCCCAGAGGTTGGGATTTGTGGGTGTAGGTATCCTAATGTACACCACTATTATCGCTGTCTTGCCATTTCTGTTCCTCTCTTCTTTTTGTCAATATTACATTGTACTCCCCCTTTTCCTTTCTATTTTCTCTCTTTTTTGTATCCTTTATCGTTTCTTCTTCTTCACTCTTCTCTTCCTTTTAGTCCTTGACAAAAATGATATGTTAACACCTTAGGTCATAAGCATGGTAACTTCAAGAGCAAAAGGAATTGAAAGGAAAATGTAGGGCAAGAAGAAAACACTCAGGAGAAAGAAACAGGAGAATAGTGGTAACATGAAAAACCCAAACATTGCAGCTCCCACTAAGGAATCATGAGATAGCTTCTGCAGAGAATTCCACCTGTAAATACATGGTAGAAATGACAGAACAGAATTTAAAACATGGAAGGCAAAAACAATGAAGAAAATTGCTGAGAAAGTGGAAAACAACCAAAAGGAAATCCAAAAACAGAATCAAATGAGAGATGAATGATTTGAAGAATGTAGAAAAATATAGTGGAGCTTAAGGTATTGAAGCAGTCAATCAGGGAACTTAAAGATACAGTAGAAAGTATCAATAACAGCTTGTACCATGCAGAAGAAAGAATCTTAAAGTAGAGGATAAAGTGCTGGAGCTAACTCAGGAAGTTACAGAGACAGAAAAAAAGAGAGAGAAAGTAAAAAGTGCACTCAGAGAATTATGGGACTTCTTCAAACATTCAAACATAAGACTTGTAAGTATCTCATAAGGGAAAGAATGAGGCCTCAGACAAATGGAAGACATACTAGAGGATATCATAAATGAAAATTTCTCAAATATTACCAAAGATTCTGACACACTACTTTCAGAGGCATAGCAGATCCCAGGTCTTCTTAACTTTAATAGAGCTGCTCCAAGACACATTGTCATGAACCTGTCCAAATTTAAGACAAAAGAGAATATTCTGCAAGAATCCAGGAGTATGCACCAATTGACCTACATGGGTAAATCTATCAGGGTGACTGTGGACTTTACAAATGAAATTTTTCAAGCCAGAAGACAATGTTCATTTATTTTTTATCTATTTAAACAAAACCATTTTCAGCCCAGAGTTCTAAATACTGCGAAGCTAAGCTTTAAAATTGATGGAGATCCGACATATAGAGTATAAATGTCTTAACACAATAATTAAGTAAATGAGGTGAGGGATATATTAACCAGTACGATGTAAGCATTGCTAATTGTATATGAAATCAGCACATTGTACCCCATAAACACATTAATGTATACATGATCTACCTCTTTATGATTTAATAAAAAAAATTCGTGGAGAAATCAAATTATTTACTGATATGCAAACATTGAAGAAGTCTGATACAACAAGAACAGCTCTCCACGAAACACCTAGATCTACTCTACACACTGACCATCACAATGGACTAATAGCAAAGTAAACACGCAGAAACAAAAGGACAAAACCAAGCTTCCACAACATTGCAAAGTATAAATCTAAGTAATGGACTTTCACAAAAGAAGATAAATAGAACTTCACTTACAAATTGTATGAATAATTGTTAATGGCTTCAACTCCCCACCGAAGACTCATAGGCTTGATGATTGGATATAAAAGCACAATCCATCCATTTGCTGTAAGCAGGACACACATCTAGCCTTGAAGGGAAAAGTAAAAGTCTGTATTAAAGGATGGAAGACAGCTTTTCAGGAAAATGGAAATGATAAGAAAAGAAGAATTATAATCTTATTTTCAGATATAAGCAGATGTAAAGCAATGAAAGTCAAAAAGTACAAAGATAGACACTTCATACTGGTCAAGGGAATAATACAGCAAGAAGATATTTCAATTTTAAATATTTATGCACCCAACTTCACTGCTTCTTGATTTTTGAAACAGACCTTAATTAGTATGAACAATATGATATCCCATAACACCATATTAGCAGACAACTTCAACACTACCCTTACAGTGCTGGACAGATCCTCCAAACCATGCGTCCTCAAACTTTTTAAACAGGGGGCCAATTCACTGTCCCTCAGACTGTTGGAGGGCCAGAATATAGTTAAAAAAAAAAAAAAAAACTATGAACAAATTCCTATGCACACTGCACATATCTTATTTTGAAGAAAAAATAAAACAGGAACAAATACAATTCATACCAACTCATGTGGCCTGGGGCTGTAGTTTAAGGACCCCTGCTCTAAACAGAAACTAAAGAAGGATACAAGGGAGTTCAATGTGGCCCTAGAAAAACTGTGCTTGATAGATATACAGAACACTCCATCCCAAAGCTAAAGAATACATGTTCTTCTCATTGGCCCATGGAACAGTCTCCAAAATAGACCATATCTTATTTTATTTGAAACAAATCACACCTCAACAAAACCAAAAAAATTGAAATTATACCTTAGATCTTCTCAGACCATAAGGCAATAAAGGTAGAACTCAAATCCAACAAAAATTGTCATACCATACATGACACTAAACAACCTTATGCTGAATGACAGTTAGGTCAAGGAAGAGATAAAAGGAAATCATTTATTTTGTTAAGCATAGCAACAAAGAAGACACAAAGTAACAAAACCTGTGGGATACCACAAAAGCAGTCCTAAGAGGGAAATTTATTGCCTTTGAGGGTTACATCTGAAGAACAGAAAAAGAGCACAACAATAACCTAATGAATCTTATTAAAAAAATATAAAAGGAAGAGCAATCCAATCCCAAACCTACCAGAAGACAAGAATTAACCAAAATTAAATTACATATAAATTAAATTGAAACTAAAAGAAGGATTCATAAAATTAATGAAACACAAAGTTGGTTATTTCAAAACATAAATGAAAACAATAAAATATTGGTCAGATTAACCAAAAACAGAAAAGTACAATCTTTAATATTTTCAATCAGAAATGAAAAGGGAGAAATAACAACTGACACCACAGAGGTACAAGAGTTTTTTCTTACTGAAAAACAAACAAAGACTTTGTGCCCAGTAATTTGACAATGTGCAGTAAATGGACCAATACCATTTTCTAGACTTAATCAGAAATAAATAGATCTCATACCATCTTCCTAGACTTAATCAAATATAAATAGATCTCTTGAACAGACCAATATCAAGCATTGAGATTTCAGAAAGGAAAAAAAAAAAAAAGCTTCCAACAACAACAAGAACAACAAAACAAACAAACAAACAAAAACACTCAGGACCAGATGGCTTCACAATCAAATGCTATCATACTTTCAAAGATGAGCTTCTACCTATACTGGAGAACCTATTTGAAACCATTTAAAAGAAAGGAACCGTCCCAAGCACGTTCTATGATGCAAACTTCATGTTGGAAAGGATCCAAACAGAAAGGAGAATTACAGAGCAATTTCACTAATGAATATCAATGTAAAAATACTCAACAAAATCTTAGCTAATAGAGTGCAGCTACTTGTTAAAAAAAATTATACATCACAATCAAGCAGGCTTCATCCAAGTGATGCAAGGTTGGTTTAACATTTGCAAATCTGTAAATGTAATACATCATATCAATAGAAGCAAAAACAGAGACCATATGATCCTCTCAATAGATGGAGAAAAAGCATTTGATAAAATTCAGCATTGTTTTCTAACAATAACACTTAAAAAAATAGGCATGGGGATGTATTTCCTAAGCTAACTGAAACGATCTATGACAAACCCACAGTGAACATCATACTGAATGGAGTAAAACCAAATGCTTTTCCACTTAGAAGTGGAACCACACAAGGATCCTCACTATCACCACTATTATTCAACATAGTTCTGGAAGGTCTAGCTAATGTAATCAGGTAAGAGATGGGTATAAAGTGTATCCAAATGGTGGTATAGGAGGCCAAACTCTCCTTCTTTGCTGATGGTGTAATCATATACTTAGAAAACCCCTGAGACTCAAACAGAAAACTTCTGGATGTCATCAGGAAATACAGTAATGTCTAAGGGTATAAAATCAATGTACACAAATATGTAGCCTTTGTTTATGCCAATAAAAGTCAAGTTGAGAAGCAAATCAAGACACAATTTCCTTCACAATAGCTTCAAAGAAAATGAAATACTTAGGAAAATACCTAATAAAAGAGGTGAAAGATCTTTTCAAAGAGAATTATGAAACATTAAGAAGTGAAATTACAGGAGACACGAACAGATGGAAGAACATACTATGCTCTTGGCAGGGAATAATCAAAATTGTCAAAATGTCTGTTATATCCAAATCAATCTACATATTCAATGTCATCTACACAATACCAACATCATATTCTGAAGAAGTGAGAAAAATAGCATTTCATTTTTATGGAACCAGAAAAAAAAAAATACCCTATATAACTAAGGCTATACTTCATAATAAAAACAAAATGAAAGGCATAACTCTACCAGACTTAAGAATACTTAAAAGTCCACAGTAATCAAAACAGAATGGTATTGGCACAGAAGTAGAGACATAGACATATGGAACAGAATGGAAAACGAGGAGATGAAATAAGTCTCTACTTGCCATCTGATTTTCTTTTTTTTCTTTTCTTTTTTTCTTTTTTCTTTCTTTTTTTTTTTTTCAGTTTTTGGCTGGGGCTGGGTTTGAACCCACCACCCCTGGTATAAAAGGCTGGTGCCCTACTTTTTTGAGCCACAGGCACCACCCATTGACATCTGATCTTTAATAAAGCAAACAAAAGCATACAATGGGGAAAAAAATCCCTAGTTATCAAGTGATGCTGGGAGAATTTGGTAACTCTATGTAAAAGACTAAAACTCTACCCATACCTTTCACCCCTAACAAAAGTTGACTTAAGAGGGTTAAAAGACTTAAATATAAGGCATAAAATGATAAAATCTTAGAAGAAAATGTGGAGAAAATGCCTGATGGACTAGGTAAAGATTTTATGACAAAGACTTCAGTGACCATCAAAACAAGAACAAAAATTAACGAATGGGACTTAGTTAAGCTGAATAGCTTCTGCACAGCTAAGGGCACAACAAATAAAGCAAAAAGAGAACTTTCAAAATGAGAAAAGATATTTACAGCGTGTTAATCTGAAAACAGATTAACGTATTAACCCTCATCAATCTACAGATAACTCAAATTAATCAACAAAAAAGAGTAAATAATCCCATCTACCTCTGGGTAAGAGATATGAAAAGAAACTTTTCTGACGAAGACATACAAAAGGCTACAAACATTTGAAAATTTTCTCATCATCCCTGATCATCAGAGAAATGGAAATAGAAACTATCCTGACATATCACCTAACACCAGTGAGAATGGCCCCCATCACATGTCTCAAAGCTGCAGATGCAGGCATGGATGCAGAGTAGGGAACACTTTTACACTGCTGGTGGGACTTCAAACTAATACAACTTTTTTGGAAGTAAGTAGGGAGAATCCTCAAAGAACTCAAACTAGACCTATCATTTGATCCTACAATCCCATTACTGAGCATCTACCTAGAAGAAAAATGTTTTTTTTTTCCTCATAAGGACATTTGCACTGTTTATCCCAGCTCAATTTACAACTGCCAAAATGTGGAAGCTACCTAAATGCTCACCAACCCAGGAATGGATTAACAAGCTGTGGTATATGTATACCATGGAATACTATTCAGCCATTAAAAAAATGGAAACTTTATATATTTTGTATTAACCTGGATGAAGGTGGAATTCATTCTTCTTAGTAAAGCATCACAACAATGGAGAAACAAGAATTCAATGTAGTCAATTCTAATATGAAGGCAGTAGATGGTCTAATACATGGTGGGGTGTTTAAGAGATTGAGGGATTGGGGAGAGGATTGCCCTGAATGGGATGGGAAGTAATGGTGTATGACACACCTCTTGGGGGAGGGACACAATTTTAAGGGAGACTTTATCTAACAAATTCAATCAATGTAACCTAATTCTTTGAACCCTCAGTGGATCCCAAAATATAAAATAAAATTAAAAAATAAAAGTTTCCCAGAACAGTTTTACACACAAATTTCATCAAACCTACAATGAGGAACTTGTACTGCAGAAGGAGGAATCTTCCCCAACTCATGCTCTGAAAATGATATTGCCTTGATACCAAAGTCAGGAATGCAAACTACTGAAAAAGAAGATTACACACCGATATTTCTTATTAATATAGATGTAAAGATTCTCATCAGATTTTAGCACATGGAATTCAGCAGCACATCAAAAAATAATTCACCATGACCAAGGTTATTTCATCTCTGAGATGCAAGGTTCCTAAGCAAATTTATAGGGGTAAATTCACCACGTAAATGATGCAAAAACAAAGATTAAATAGTCCTTTCAATCCTTGCCAAATTTGACAAAATTCAGCACACCTTCATGATAAAGATGTTTGAAAACACTGCTACAGATGAGACATCCCTCAAAAATTTAAAGGCTATATGTAATGAACCTACAGCCAACATCTTATTGAATGGAATAAAACTAAAAGCATTCCCACTTAGAAGTGAATCTGGACAAGTTTTATTCAACAATATGCTGGAAGTTCTCATCAAACCTATCAGGAGAAAGAAATCAAGGGAGTCCAAATGGGGAAATCACTTGGGAGGCTGAGGCAAAAGAATCACTTAAACCCAAGAGTTAGAAGTTGCTGTGAGCTATGACACCATGGCACTCTACTGACTCTACTGAGGGTGACAAAGGGAGACTCTGTCTCAAAAAAAAAAAAAAAACTATACTCTTTTCTGGTAATATGATTTTATATGTAGAACACACTCAAAGATTCAAGTAAAAGCCTCCTAGAATTGAGAAATTCAGCAAAGCCTCAGATTACAAAAATATATGTGCATAAATCAGTATATTTCATATACACCAATAAAAATCAAGATGAAAATCAAATAAAAGACACACGAACTTTCACAGTAGTAACAAAGACAAATAAGATACCTAGACATATACTTAACCAAGGAGTTGAAAAACCTCTATAGTGAGAGTTATGAAACATTGAGAAAGAAAATTTCAGAGGATGTAAACTGGTGGAAAAATGTTCATGGCTTGGCAAAATTAACATTGCAATACTGGCTATACTACCCAGGGTAGATTGCAGATTTAATGCAGTTCCAGTCCAAATATCAATGTCATTTTTTGAAAAGCTAGAAAAATAGTTCAATGCTTTATATGGAATCAGAAAAGATCTCAAATTCCTAATTCAACCTTTCAAAATAAAAACAAAGAGGTAGGTATCAACTTATGAGACTTAAAGCTATACTATGAGGCTTTTTTTTTTTTTTATTGTTGGGGATTCATTGAGGGTACAAGAAACCATGTTACACTGGTTGCATTTGTTAGGAAAAGACCCTCTTACAATCGTGTTTTGACCCCAAAAGGTGTGGCACACACCAAGACCCCAAGACCCCACCCCCCTTACTCCTTCCCTCTCTCTGCTCTTCCTTTCCCC
>CAUYON010042740.1:0-15358 GCA_963573935.1 Arctocebus calabarensis
GGAAAAGTAGACTCTGTCAGAAAGAGTAAATAGATCAGGGACATCTAATGTAAATTCACACATCAACGCTAAAATAATGGAGTTTAATTTTAAGCACCTTAGATAATGCATTTTTAAGTTTGTTTGTGAGTTTCTTGTGGATTTTTTTTTTTTTTTCAGAATTCCTTATTTTAGTTGGTAAGGATTAGCTTTGGGAAGACAGGAAACCTCCCCAGTGAAATTACTTGGTTAAAAATGGTTACATTTTGTAGGCTTATATACATAAATAAACTTCTCACTGAATTAAAAAAAAAAAAAAATTGAGGCCTCAGGCTTTATCATCATTGAAGCTACCTATTCATGCAGGCTGCACCGCCCAGTCACTTCCTGGGGCCTCTAGCTCACAGCCCTTGTATTTTTACCTCAGGGCTTCCAGAGGTTTCCAGACTGAGAGAGACCCAGGGACCTAAAGAAAGGATTGGGGTGAGGGTTGAGTGTTTAGGAAGCAGGCAAGAGGCCTTTGAGGAAAATAAGATAAAGCTCCAAAGCCTGTGAGTTTGAGTTTGGAGGCAATTTGCTGACTGTGTTCAGAAACGTCTATCAAACACCTGCTGGGTGCAAGAAGTATTTGTAAAGAGAGGCTCTGCATGGACCTATCATTGCTTTATGCAAGCTTGAGATGTGGACTTGTCCTCAAGAGGCTTACAATCTACCAGAAAACTTAACTAACCTAAGGGGGGAAAATTAATGAATAATAAAGGACCGAACAGGTCCAGTGAAGGCACGGAATAGATGTCTGTCAATTAAATGAATGAAAGTGCGAATGAACGAAACTGGAGGTACTGAGGGCAATGTCCCAAGACTCAGGTGAAACAGAGAGCCTTGGCGGTGTCTCTGAGGAGGTGGGACTAGAAGGGTCCAGGCAAGGTCAACTGGCTCCTGGCCTTTCAGACAATACCAAGTGCCCAGTGGGGACTCGCCTCGCCTGCCTAGCTGGCAGGCAGAGTCCCGCGGGCGGAGGCGAGGCGCTGAGAGGAGCCGCGGTTTCCCACCGCTCCCTCTCCGGAGCAGGGTCCAGAAAAGGGCCCGCGGGGAGGAAGCAGGAGTCCGCGGCCCGCCCCGTTGAGTCCCACCCACCGCGTCCCCTCCCCTCCCGCTGCGGGAAAAGCGGCCGCGGCCGCCGCTGCTCGCTGTGGGGCTGGCGGAGCGCTGCGGGCGGCGGACGAGATGCGAGCGCGGCCGCTGCCCCGGCGGCTCTGGGCGGCTTTGCTGGCGCTGGGGGCGCTGGCGGGCGTCGGCGTCGGAGGTGAGTGAGTGAGGCGTCCGCGCCGCAGCTCTCCCGGGATCCGCACCGCCGTCAAGTTTGCAGCCTTGGAGCCGGCAAACCCGCGCGGGCGGGTCCCGCGCGTCTGCTCCGGGAGTGCGCGCGTCCCGGCTGGGGCGGTCGGAGCGCGGAGCTGGGGGCCTTCTCGGCCCCGCGGTGGAGGGCTGAGAGGCGCCTGAGCCCGGGGGCGGGTCCTCCCGGACTCTGAAGTTGTCATCCGGGTCGGGCGCCTTCCCGGGCGGCCTCGGCACGCCAAGTGCGGTGGCGCATCTCCGAACCCGCGTTCAGCTCCGGCAGGCGAAGGAAGACCGGCCCCGGTAGCCGCGGGGAGGTGGGGCGGCCCGGAGCTGTTCCCGCGCGTTGGCCGAGGGATGCGCCTGTGGCTGCTCCGGTGAGAGCGTGCGCGCGCGCGGGTCTGCCAAGTTATTGAACATTTCCTTTTTTCTCCGATTGTTACCCTTTCTTCCAAGGTGTTTTTTTTTTTTTTTAAACTTGGCAGTTCCCTGCGGGAATGTTTTGGAGTAGGATGAGAGCTCTGCCTCCTCCAGTGTCCCCTGGTGGCTTCGGTGCCTCTCCTTTCAGGACAGGCTTTGCACCCCCTAATCTTAAGTGTATGCGGGGAGCCACGACAAGGCTCCCTTGGGCTGGCTTGCATCCCTGGCTTTGTCTTCCTTGCTGCTGCGCACACCGCCAGCCGCCAGGGTAGGCGGCATTCGGCTTCGTTGGTGCTGGGGAGAGGGACGGAGGAATACAGCGGGCACAGCCTTGGGGTGCTGCCCGTCGTCCTTCGGAGCCCTTGGGGGTCTTGCTTGGAGTGGAAGTGGGGGACTGTAGTTCCTAGTCCTCTGGGGATCCTTTCTCAGAGGACGCCACAAGACAACATACAGGTACTTTTAATGAAAACACTAGTACTTGTAAAGTAATTACACTCTGCAAAAGTTTTTTTTTTTAATAAAAGGTTAGGATTTATTGACAAGTCCATTTTATTTTATTTTATTATTATTATTTTGTAGAGACAGAGTCTGTCTTTATCGCCCTCGATACAGTGCCATGGCATCACACAGCTCACAGCAACCTCCAACTCCTGGGCTTAGGCGATTCTCTTGCCTCAGCCTCCCAAGTAGCTGGGACTACAGGACCCCGCCACAAGGCCCGGCTATTTTTTTGTCGCAGTTTGGCCGGGTCCAGGTTTGAACCCGCCATCCTTGGTATATGGGGCCGGCGCCCCAAACAAGTCCATTTTAAAGGTAAACTATTCAGGCTCAGTGCCTGTGGCTCAACGGGCTAAGGCGCCAGCCACATACACCTGAGGTGGCGGGTTCGAATCCAGCCTGGGCCCGCCAAACAACAATGACGGCTGCAACAAAAAAATGGCCGGGTGTTGTGGCGAGCGCCTGTAGTTCCAGCTACTTGGGAGGCAGAGGCAGGAGACTCGCTTGATCCCAGGAATTGGAGGTTGCTGTGAGCTGTGATGCAACAGCACTCTCTCCAGGGTGACAGCTTGAGGCTCTGTCTCAAAAAAAAAAAAAAAAAAAGGTAAACTATTCAAAAATACTTTGAGGATTGCTTTCAAGATTCTTCTATTATGGGCGGCACCTGTGGCTCAGCGAGTAGGGTGCCGGCCCCATATGCTGAAGGTGGTGGTTTCAAACCCAGCTTCGGCCAAACTGCAAAACAAAAAAATAGCCGGGCGTTGTGGCGGGCACCTGTAGTCACAGCTACTCCGGAGGCTGAGGCAAGAGAATCGCCTAAGCTCAGGAGTCGGAGGTTGCTGTGAGCTGTGTGATGCCACAGCACTCTATGGAGGGCGATGTGAGACTCTGTCTCTACCAAAAAAAAAAAAAAAGATTCCTCTATGGCTGAGGGCGGTGCCTGTGGCTCAAAGGAGTAGGGCGCCGGCCCCATTTGACAGAGATGGCAGGTTCAAACCCAGCCCAGGGCCAAAAACTGCAAAAAAAAAAAAGATTCTTCTATGGATGTATATGGAGAGATACTAGACAGGGCAAAGATACCTTGGAGGAGTTGCCGTTGATGTATAGGAGGCTGTTTAAGTTGTTATCGTTGAACTTACCCTGTGATAGAGGCTAAAACAGGTCACCTGATATCGTTATCTTGCAGTGAGCAGCCTGATGACCATTGCATGGAAATATGAATCTCCAGCATTTTTCCCTGGCAGATATTAACAGCCTTTGGTCAGATACAGGGCAACTCAGCTTTCTCCTACAGAGATGCCTGCTTCCACAAACTTAAAATAATTTTTGCTTTCATTAAATTTTTTTATACATCCAGTTTTCTAAGTTCACTTCTAAGTATAATCATATTTTCTTAGGGGTTTAGGAATGAGGTAACATATGACAGTGCCTAGCGTAGTACTTAGCTGGATGTTAGTGACAATGAGGAGTGTCTCCCTCTCTATTTCTGACTTCTCTGGAGCTCCAATATGTCTTGCCTTGGTCTGGTTCACACAGTTGTAATCATCCATGTAGGATTCTACTGCACTGATGCAATTAAGTTTGCATTAAAGATCATTTAAGGAGATCTATCACAGATTTATCCTGTGATGTGGGGGCAGTTCTAGGAATGGTGATGGGTTGTGCTGAACTAGCCCCAGAACCCCTCTGAAGGGCAGGGTAGGGTAATGTTTAATAGCAGGGACTCTAGAACCAGACTTCAGAGTAATGAGCCCATCTCCCCACAAGCAAACTCTATTATTTTTCACACCCGCTATCCCAGTGTTGGTAGCAGGGTTACAAAAATCATTAGATTTCTGGGGAAGCAGTTTGTGAGGATGAGAGTAGAATTGTGGGGTGGCGCCTGTGGCTCAGCGAGTTGGGTGCTGGCCCCATATACCGAGGGTGGTGGGTTCAAACCCGGCCCCGGCTGAACTGCAAAACAAAAAAATAGCTGGGCGTTGTGGCGGGCGCCTGTAGTCCCAGCTACTCGGGAGGCTGAGGTAAGAGAATTGCCTAAGCCCATGAGTTGGAGGTTGCTGTGAGCTGTGTGATGCCAGGGCACTCTACCGAGGGCAATAAAGTGAGACTCTGTCTCTATAAAAAAAAAATAATAAAAAAAAGAGAGTAGAATTGTGTTGGGACACAAATGTTGGAGGGACACAGAAAGATCTGGGTGGGGTTGGGGATGGCACAGAGAGGCTGTCCCAGAATAGGAGAGTTTGGTGCACATACGGGTAGAGGAGAGGTTGTTTGAGGATAGCATTAAGGTTTTGATTTTACAAAGATGATCTTTTTAGCTTCACCCAAGAAATGCTGGGTTTTGTGGCTTCCTCATTTTTAGGTTTTTATTCTAACCTGATTAATTTCGAGCTGCAGTGCTTATTTCTTTTCTAGAGTTTATGTCTTAGAAATTCTACAACTGAGCCCTCTGCAGGAATCCGCAGGTCTTGGACAAGTATGGGAGGAAGCCTGGTTGGCTGGCAAAAGGCAGAGCTATTGTTTAAAGCCAGTTGGATGTAGGTTTAATTCTTGACTTTGTCTCTTATTCGTTGGGCGACCTTAAGTAAATTATCTAATCTCTTGGATCCTCCCCTTCCTCATCTGTAAAGTGGAGAAAATAATACTATGATTATGCTGATTAAATGAAACAACCCCCTACAATAAATATTCAGTAAACAGCAACTACTCTTGTCATTATCCTTCCTATCCATGCTATTTACCATGTATTGTGGGCAGGAGCTATTACTGCTTCTTGCATGAGGACAATCCAGGCTCCCAGAATGAGACTGATGGGTCCCTTTTCTCATACCTCTGTGGGAGTGGCCCCTTTTATTTCCACCCATTCCTTGTTGGTGGTTTGGTATACCTTGGCCAAACAAGAATCCACAGAAGAGGCCAAGGAGAAGAGAGGCTCATACATTTGCTTTATCTATGAAAGAACCTCAAGTCCTCTTTGGGAAAACGGGAGGATAAAAGGAAACCTTAAGATTTCCAGTTCTATGAGAGGGACATGTCTAGTATGTTCGAAACTCTATGCCCAGTGCCTGGCATATAGACAGCAAAATAAATGTCTATGGGATGCTATGAAAAGGCATCTAGAGGTGACATGCTCACTTTAAGAAACCCGATATTTGAATGT
Source organism: Arctocebus calabarensis (assembly GCA_963573935.1). Lineage (NCBI taxonomy): Eukaryota > Metazoa > Chordata > Mammalia > Primates > Lorisidae > Arctocebus > Arctocebus calabarensis. The sequence continues at coordinate 5,396 of CAUYON010042740.1, forward strand.
TTACATTCATTCAATAAGGATTCTCAAGTTCTCCATCTGGATATTACCAGTGCGTAAGAAATACAGCCAAGCCCATGAGTTCTTTGGGCATTTGGACTGCTGTACTATTGCACCATTTAGACCTCTACTCTGAGGGTCCTGGAAACTCAAGGGCTCCTGAAGTGTCTGCCCTTTTTTTTCCCTTCTGAGAGAAGCCATCAGGAGGACGACATTCTCGTCTATTGTGAAGGCAAAAGTAAGGAGTGGAGGAGGTCTCCTGGGGAGACTAGAAGATGGGGCCAGGAGGTGACAGTGAGGAGGTGGAGTCTAGACTCTAGAATTTCCTTTTCTACAGCTCCCTACCCCACTTGGCATCTCTGGTTATCATACCCTCCCAGCTCCAAGAATCCTTCTGCTCTCCTTGGCAGAAATCACCAGGAAGCATGCCCACAAGAACCACAACTCATGAATCAGACAGATAATTAATCAGGAGAGTGACTGAGCTGTTACAGGGCTAAACCGCTGACTTTACCCAGCTCTTTCTCTGCCCACAGAGCAGACCTACTGCTTCACCCCATCGCCTCTTCTCCCTTTCCTGAACATTGGCCTCTCTGAGTGGGAAGATCATTGTGCCGTATGGAGCTTAGGCCACTAGTGGAAATGAAGGTGGGAGCAGGGAAATGACACTGTTTAGGGAAACTGCATATTCCTCCTATGCAAACTGCTGGTATTTTTTAAAATGTAAGATTCTCCAGCATGGTTTGGCCCCTGTAGCTCAGTGATTAGGGCGCCGGCCACTTGTACAGGGGCTGGTGGGTTCGAACCCAGCCCTAGGCCAGCTAAACGACAGCTGCAACAATAATAACAACAAAAATAGCCGGGTGTTGTGACAGGTGCCTATAGTCCCAGCTACTTAGGAGGCTGAGGCAAGAGACTCGCTTAAGCCCAAGAATTTGAAGTGGCTGTGAGCTGTGACACCACGGCACTCTACTGAGGGTGACATAGTGAGACTGTGTCTCAAAAAGGAAAAAAGACAAAATCTGCCTTTCTTTCCACACATACGGTCTTACCAGAAACATTTTTTTTTAAAAAATTAGGTGTTAAAGTATAATTTATATATAATAAAATTTACCCTATTTAAGTATACAGTTCTACGAATTTTGACAAATGCATATGATTATGACAATCAAGATAGAGAACATTTCTATCACCCCCCAAAATTCCCTCAAGTATCATATAAGTGAAATCATGTAGTATGTGGCCTTTCAGTGTGGCTTCATTCACTTATAATGTATTCGGGATTGATCCACGTATCAATAACTCTAAGAGGTTTCCCGAGGCTATTCCATCTTCCCTGAATGCTGTGGGGCTGGATCCATTAAACCCAGAGATGCCATCCAGTTTTCAATTTCTAAATATTCCCTCTCTCTTCCCCTACCCTTCTTTCTCTTTCTTTTTAACAGGATCTTGCTCTGTTCCCTGGACTCGAGGGCAGTGGTGGCCTCATAGCTAACTGCAACCTCAAACTCCTGGGCTCAAGCTATTCTCTGGCTTCAGCCTTCTGAGTAGCTGGGCCTACAGGTGCCCACCACTACACCCTGCTAATATTTACTTTTTTTAGTAGAGGTGGGGGTCTCACTTTTGCTCAGGCTGGTCTCAGACTCCTGACCTCAAGTGACCCTCCCACCTTGGCCTCTCAGAGGCCTAGAAGTCTAGGATTACAGTCAGGAGCTGCTGCACCAGACCCAGTTTCTAAATTTTCTAATTGGCTGGATGTGTTTGCGATAACATAAGTCATTAGATTTCTCAAGTGCTAAGTAGTTAAAGATGTCAAAATATTGTATAGGATTTTGCAGCAACCAATACTTTTATTCTTGGTCCTAAAAGCAATACATATATTGTGGCTGAATAGGATATGTCACCATTTTTGGAGCCAGAAGCTATTAAGTAAACCTGGGGCTCTTCTACCTTCTTTTGTTTTTGGTAGTATCTCTGAAAAAACAACCCCATTAGAAGTCTTCCTTTTTTTTTTTTAGAGACAGAGTCTCACTTTGTTGCCATTGGTAGGATGCTCATAGCAACCTCCAGCTCTTGGGCTTAGGCAATGCTCTTGCCTAAGCTTCCTGAGTAGCTGGGACTACAGGTGCCCGCCACAGCGACCGGCTATTTTTTGGTTACAGTTTGGCTGGGGCCGGGTTCGAACCTGCCACCCTCGCTATATGGAGTTAGCAGCCTACCCACTGAGCCACTGGCGCCGCTCCCTTTGTGTTTTCTTGTCATGTTCCCACAAAAAGACTACTTATTCACCCTATCCTTGTTTCTGAGTTCAGTTAGTTTATTTTCTTAGTTCAGTTAGTGAAGATGTTTAAACATTAAAGAAAGAATGAGGTGATACATGCCCATGATAAGAAAGTCAAACATTAGGAAAATTGCTGATTCTCTTCTAATGCTACTCTCTTATAATGTTTGCTATAAACGAGGTGGTGTGTTATACTCAGACATTTTCCCCTCGCATATGTAATTCTCTCTCTTTTTTTTCGCGACATAGTTTCACTTTCTTGCTCCGCATCATAGCTCACAGCAACCTCAAACTCCTGGGTTCAAGCAATCCCCTTGCTTCAGCATCCTGAGTAGCTACGACTATAGGTACCTCCCTCTAGGCTGGCTAGTTTTTCTATCTTTAGTAGAGATAGTGTCTCACTCTTGCTCAGGCTGATCTTGAACTCCTGAGCTCAAGCAATCTACCAGCCTTTGTGTTCCAGAGTGCTAGGATTACAGGAGTGAGCCACTGTGCCCAGTCCAGGGTGTGTGTGTGTATTTTTTTTATAGAGACAGAGTCTCACTTTATTGCCCTCAGTAGAGTACCGTGGCATCACACAGCTCACAGCAACCTTCAACTCCTGGGCTTAGGTGATTCTCTTGCCTCAGCCTGGGACTACAGGCACCCACCACAACACCTGGCTATTTTTCTGTTTTGCAGTTCGGCCAAGGACGGGTTTGAACCCGCCACCTTTGGTATATGGGGCTGGTGCCCTACTTGATGAGCCACAGGCCATGCCTGTGTGTATTCTTTTATCAACTGTGTTATATGCTACTTCCTCTTGTACCGAAAAAAACAAAAAACAAACAAACAAACCAAAAAATACGCCCCCCAAAACAAAACCTCAGTATGAAAAAGAACTGTGAGTTTGAAATTAAGAAACTTATATCCAGTTCATAGTTCTGCAGGCTTTTTCACCTTGTTGGGTCACCTGGAACAGGTATCTTACCTCTGGGCCTCAGTCTTTTGGTGTCTCAAGGCTACAGAACGTAAGAAGAAGGGAGAAACCAAGGTTTGTTCTGCCCCTCACCCATGCCTTCAGTTTCTTGTTTGATTAACAGCTTTGAATTTTATGTAAAGATTTCTTTGAGAATAAAAGGGAGGTCCTGCTGTTAAAATCAAAACTGAATGCTGTGGACATGACCATAAAAAAAAACAAAAACTTCCCACTTCCCAACAAAGGTTTTCTATTTTCTACTGTGCTAGCACTCAGCCTACTGGGGATATGAAAAAAACAAACCTGAAAAACTGCCCTGGAAGAGCTGTAGAAGTTTGGCAAAAGGAACATTCACTAGCTACTTTGAAAGTCCCTGTAGTCAATCCTAAATCTCCTTGCTGAGGGAATTTTTTGGAGAGAGAAAACCTGGTCTGAGTGCCCCAGAGGGGGGGAGGGTGGTGTCTCCTTCCTGGGACTTCCACAAGCTGAGGATAGACCACGCTCTGGCCTGGGGAATGCTTGAAGACTAGTGGGCTGGACAAAGTTAATTATTATTTTTCATTCTCTTTTATTATTATTATTATTTTTTTCAAAAACCTCACAGCACTTTATTTCAACCTTCATCCAAAAATGTAAAAACTGTTAAAAACATGTTGTTCTGACCTCCAGACACTAACCTCTAATTCTTATAGGCAGGTGGAAAGGGAGGGATGATCAGGATAAAAATTCAGAGTTGCTCCCACCCCTAGAGAAAAGGGCAGCCCCAGGCATGGCACACAACCAGAACACCAGGTCCCAACGGGGAACAGGCCCCTTTCCTAGCTCGGGCCCAAGTCCCTCAAACCAAACCCCATACCAAACTGTCTTCAGTGAAGAAGTTTATTATTATTTTTAATTAAAAAAATCGACAAAATTTTACATATTTATGGTGGTCATGATGTTTTGAAATATGTACACATTGCGGAATGGCTAAAATCAAGTTAATGAACATACGCAGTGCCTCACATATTTGTTTGTGATGAGAACACTTGAAATCTACTCTCTTAGGAATTTCCAGTAGATGATACATTGCTATCAACTATGGTCACCAGGTGGATTTCTTGAACTTATTCCTCTTGAGTACCTGAAATTTCATATCCTTATCCTTTGACCAGCGTCTCTCCACTCACCCCAGATCCCAAAGTTTATTCTTGTGTTCCTGCTGAGTTTGGGGGTTCCAAGAAGTTTTGATACATATGGTGTAGTTTGTAGAGGACTGGGGAGCATATATTTAAATAAATGCAAATGTAGAAAGGGAGGCAGAATAGAGGACATTTAAAAATAGCTTTAATTTTCTTTTAGCTTAAAAAAGGAATTCAGCTTGCTGTTGAAAAAAAGTCAGGCCGGACAGAAATATAATAATATAGAAAGTACAAGTTCCTTGTAGTATTGTCTTAAAGATAACCGCCCCTGACAGTTACTGCAGAGTTTTCTTTCCTCTATGTGTATGTCAACATATACATTTACTTATCATTATTATTGTTTCTCAAAGAGGGTCATCCATAATAGGATCATTGTCATTTAATAATATTCCTAGGCATCTTTTCATGTTTGTTGTGGCTTTCCATTATTTATCTCAAGAGCTGTAAGTCTAGCTAGAAGACATACTGTTATACGGCTCTATCAGAATTTACTTAACCAGATCCCTATTGCAGGGAGACATTGCGGTCATTCCTAATTATGTGCTACTACAAATAAAACTACAGGGTATATCTTTATTTATTTATGATGCACCTTTATTCAAGTGTTTCTACAGACTACATTTCTTGAATGCTACTGGGTCAAAGGGTGTGAATATTTTAAATTTAAATTTTAATAGTTGCTGCCAATTTGCCTTCTTACTAAGATGGGCTGCCTGCTGTCCACACCTATAAGACATGAGCTAGGGGAGGAGGGCAGCAGAATTGGACAGCTAGATGCCAAGGAGGTCATTAATAGGGCGCTGCTGGGATGGGCCTCCAGTGGAGCTTGGTACAGGCCTGCCTCATCTGTATACTGAGTGAGTCACATGGGAGGTGGGGATGGTGCGCTTAAAATTTTCCAGAACTTTGAGACACAGCATTTGAGTCAAACACTAAGTAGGCTATTAAGAAGAAATGGCAATTTGTGCATTGTTTGAAGGGTTGTGGGCCCTAGGATACTAGGGTATTGGTAGAGTATTAGTTGCCCTGTTGATGTCTTTTTGTTGTTGTTGTTGTTGTTTTTTTGAGACAGAGTCTCTCTATGTCGCCCTCAGTAGAGTGCTGTGACATCACAGCTCACAGCAACCTTAAACTCTTGGGCTTAAGTGATTCTCTTGCCTTAGCCTCCCAAGTAGCTGGGACTACAGGCGCCCGCCACAACACCCGGCTGTTTTCTTGTTGCAGTTGTCATTGTTGTTTAGCTGGCCTGGGCCAGGCTTGAACCCATCCACCTTGGTGCATGTAGCTGCCACCATAACCACTGTGCTACAGGCACTGAACCTGTTGATGGTTTTTTGACTGAAAAAGTAGATACTTCCGGGACTGGGTGCACCTTGAAGATCATGTATTTGGACTCCTTTTGTTTTATAGAAAAGGAAAAAGGGAGTTCCTAAGAGGTGAATGACTTGCCCAAGATCACACGAGTTTAGTGGCATTGGTGAAGTTTAGCTCTGTGGACCCTTGTCTTCCAGCTAGAGTGATTTCTTTTTTTTTTTTTTTGAGGTAGAGCCTCAAGCTGTCACCCTAGGTAGAGTGCCGTAGCATCACAGCTCACAGCAACCTCCAATTCCGGGGCTCAAGCGAGTCTCCTGCCTCTGCCTCCCAAGTAGCTGGGACTACAGGCGCCCGCCAAAATGCCCGGCCATTTATTTTGGTTGCAGCCACCATTGTTGTTTGGTGGGCCTGGGCTGGATTTGAACCCGCAAGCTCAGGTGTACGTGGCTGGCGCCTTAGCCCACTGAGCCACAGGCGCCGAGCCCAGATTGATTTCTTTACTATCAGAGACAAAGGGCCCTCTCACATCTGTCCCTGGGGTAGAGGGGCGGGGCATGAGTGTTCCTGCTAGGAAGCACTAGGTGAAGGTGAGGGGGCAGGACATGAACATTTATTGAGCATCCACTATAGATGATTCTCTCAAGTAGGTTACCTCATTTAATCCCAGCATGAGGAGCATGGGGGAAAGGAAGGAGCTGTTTGGGGTCTGTAGTGCATGGCTGATGTGGTTGGGTTAAACCTATTAAATACTAGGAAGCAGTTGTAAATTTTTGAATAGGACTGTGCCATAGAATCAAAGAGGCACTGGGCGTTAGAGCACAGGACATGAAGGGATATGCTTGAGGCCACATGGCCAGTGGAATGGAAAGGGTGACTTTAGCCCTGAGGTCTCCTGTTGGTCTGCATACTTCCCTTACCATGGTGTCCTTTGGTTTGCTGCCCCTCCCTTCCCAGGTTTCTGAGGGGCTGCATGTTAATTTTAGACCATGACCATGCAGAAGATAAAACTCTGCCCCAGGAGGGGCTTTATGCAGACTTCAGCACATGGCTTCCTAATTAGCCAGGTGGAGATGATAACCAGACTTGATCTGACTTCATTTATAAGGGCAGGATCTACTGGTGGAGGGGTCAGTGAAAGGGTATAACTGGTGGTCAAAACATCTGAACTTAGTCCAAAGAGGATCCACTTGTTCAGGCCAAAATCCTTCCTGTCTTTTCCTTTTGAACAAAATTCTCTGAGAAAAAATTTGGATAAAAGAGACTTTATCGCAGTAAACAGTTACAGAGGCAACCTTTGTAGGGTATAAAACAAAGGTGCATTCAAGAGAATAAAGGGAGTTCAGGGTTTTTGTTTTTTTAAATTTCAAGTTAATGTAAGGGTACAAACAACTAGGTGACAATATTTGGATTTGTTAGGTAGAGTTCCTCTTGTAGTTGTGTCCTACACCCAAAAGGTGCGCCATATACCCCTTACCTTGTGCCCATTAAGTGGGAGCACCCCAGCTCCCTCTCCTTCCTTTTCCTCCCTCTCTCATTCCTCCTCCCCCAACTTGAATTGAAATTTGTTTTTCCTCTCTGTGAGCATGAATTAGATCATCTACTGGTTTTATATTAGTATTGAGTACATTGAATATTTGGTTTTCCATTATTGTGATACTTTACTAAGGAGAATATGTTTCACCTCCATCCAGGTTAATACAAAAGATGTAAAGTCATCATCTTTTTTACAGCTGAATAGTATTCCATGGTGTACTTATACCACAGCTTGTTAGTCCATTCCTGAGTTGATGGGCATTTAGTTTGTCTCCATATCTTGGCAATTATAAATTTAGCTGCAATAAACAATATAGTGCAAATGTCTTTATAAAATGATTTTTCTTTTCTTCTGGGTAGATGTCTACTAGTGGGACTGTGGGTTCAATTGGGAGGTCTAATTTTAGACCTCTGAGGAATCTCCATACTTCTTTCCAGAGAGGCTGTATTAGTGTGCAGTCACATCAACAGTGTAAAAGTGTTCCCCCCTTTCCACATCTGTGCCAGCATCTGCAACTTAGGGACTTTGTGATGTGGGCTAATCTTACTGGGGATAGATGATATCTCGGTGCATTTCTCTGATGATTAAAGACGATGAGCATTTTTTCATAAGTTTGTTAGCCCTTCATCTGTCTTCCTCAGAGAAGGTTCTATTCATGTCTCCTGCCCAGTGATAGATGGGATTGTTTGCTTTTTTTTTGTTGATTAATTTGAGTTTTCCCTAGATCCTAGTTATTAAACCTTTGTCAGATTTGCAACAGGCAAATATCTCCCATTCAGGAGGTTGTCTATTTGCTTTGATTGCTGTGTCCTTAGCTGTGCAGAAATTTAAGTCCCATTTGTTTATTTTTGTTGTTGTTGGAATTGCCACTAAAGTCTTCTTTATAAAATCTTTTCCCAGGCCAACATTCTCAAGAGTTTTCCCCACACTTTCTTCTAGGATTTTTATTGTTTTATGCCTTAGATTTAAATCTTTTATCTATCTTGAATCAATTTTTGTAAATGGTGAAAGTGCATGTCCAGTTTCAGTCTTGTACATGTGGTTATCCAGTTCTCCCAGCTCCATTTATTGAATAAGGGAGTTCAGGGTTTGTAATGAAAGTTCTGCCTAGGTTTCCAATCAGGTTCGTTTATGCAAATAAGGGATTAAAACTCACTTGGTTCCAGTGATTGATTTAGCTGACCCCTGATTGGTCAAGGCAGCTGAGGCAATTGAGGTGAGCTCTTCAAGTCCCAAAGTTGAACAGAGGTGTGGGTTTTTGGAGAACTCAGAGTTGGTATGTGATCTCTAGTTAACAAATGTCTGCTTGCCTGTGTTTAAAATTTAGGTCCAGTTAGTCAAAACTTAAAGGACTGGCTCTTTCAGGTTCACATTTGTTCACACCTTCATGCTACATATGTTATCCATCTTTGGAATATATCTAGAGACTGGCCACATCACTGACACTGCTACCATCCAAATCCAGACCACTGCCATGGTCTGGAGGATGGTCAGCCCTGGGATCAGTAACCACTAGAAGACGAGGCTCCCGGAAGGCTGCCTGGATCTGGTTAGTGAAGGTTCCAGGAGTGAAGCGGCCAGCAATAGGCTCCAGTGGCAGCAGGAAGCTTCAGCACAGCTCGCTGGCCAGTATTCCTGGAGGACGTGACACTGACATCAGCAGGGTTTTCGATGGCAACAATGGTCCGAGCTGCCAACAGAAGTTTTTCCCAGGTCCTCTTCAGATTTATGATGTAGATGTCATCACTTTTCCTTTTGTAGATGTACTGTTCCATTTGGAAGTCAAGGTTGGTGCCACCTAAGTGTGTTCTTGCTGCAAGGAATTTGAGGACATCCTCCTCCTTCATTTGTAGGACATCAAGGGCTCCTGACGTTGTGAAAATTTCCCTTTAAGTTATGGTGGGAATCCAGAACAACTCCGTATGGGCCCTCCCTGAGCGACACGGAAAGGCTGTTGCCTGGATTTTTAAAATAAAGTTTCTAATTGGTCTCTTTCCCTCTCGCTTCCCTGCTGTCTGTCCTCCACTTGGTGGCCAGGATTATCTCTTTTTGCTCACCTCTGCTTAAATTCTTCTAGTGGCTTCCCACCATATGGAGAATGAAATCCATACTCCCTACCATGGCCTACAGCTTTCTAGTGTTCTGGTCCCTAACTGCTTCTCCAGCCTCCTCTGTGCCTCTCTCCTCTTTCTTCCTCTCTCTTCCTGCCATTTCTTTAACAGGCTGAGACCCATCCAGCTCTCTGCTGGGGTTCTTTCTGGAATACTTATGCCCTAGATCTTACCACATTCCCTCCAAAAACATCATTCTGAGATGTCAGCTTAGCAGAGAGAATTTTCCTGACCATGTTCTCTAAAGCCTCAGAGGGAGCATGGCCCTTGATTTCAAAATTTTTAATTTGAAATCTCTAAAGGGGACTCCACGGCTCAGCACCTGTAGCTCAGCGGCTAGGATGCCGACCACATACACCGGGGCTGGCGGGTTCGAACCCAGCCTGGGCCTGCCAAACAATGATGACAACAACAACAAAAATAAATACAGGACCTCTCCTTCATTGCTTGCTATTCCTTTATCCTGCTTTCTTTTCTTTTTTTTGAGACAGAGCCTCAAGCTGTCACCCTGGAGAGAGTGACGTGGACTCACAGCTCACAGCAACCTCCAATTCCTAGGCTCAAGCGAGTCTCCTGCCTCCGCCTCC
>CAUYON010042744.1:0-12162 GCA_963573935.1 Arctocebus calabarensis
GGAACATATTCTTCTTAGCAAAGTATCTCAAGAATGGAAGAAAAGGTATCCAATGTACTCAGCCCTACTATGAAGCTAATTTAAAGGTTTCATATGAAGGCTATAACCCAACTATAGCACAAGGATATGGGAAGGGAGGGGAAGGGGGAGGTTGGGGTGGAGGGAGGGTAATTGGTGGGGGTACACCTATGGTGCATCTTAGAAGGGTACAGGCGAACCTTACTAAATGCAGAATACAAATGTCTTCATACAATAACAAAGAAAATGCCCTGAAGGCTAAACAGTTTGATGAAAACATTTCAGATTGTATATGAAACCAGCACATTGTACACCTTGATTGCACTAATGTACGCAGCTATGATTTAATAATTAAAAAAAATTAAAACAAAAAAATAAAATAAAGTTCAAAAAAAAAAACAAAGAGAGAATCTCTTAAGACCAAGAGTTTGAGGTTGCTGTGAGCTGTGACACCAGAGCACCTTACCAAGGGCGACATAATGAGACTCTGTACCTGGGAATACAAGCACCCACCACAATACCTGGCTACTTTTATTTCTTTTTTTTTGTTGAGACAGACTCTCTCTGTGCCCCTGGTAGACTTCCATAGTGTCATAGCTCAGAGCAACCTCAAATTCCTAGACTCAGGGTATTCTATTAGATTGCTTGTTTCAGCCTCCCAGGCAGCTGGGACTACACGTGCCAGTGACAAGGTCTGGACATTTTTAGATACAGGGTCTCACTCTGGCACAGGCTGGCCTCCAACTCTTGAGCTCAGGCAATACACCTGCCTTGGCCTCCCTCAGTTCAGGGATTATAGGCATGAGCCACCACACCCAGACTCTGACTAATTTTCTTATTTTTTTTGATAGAGATGATCTCTCCCTTTTGCTCAGGCTGTTTTCAAACTCCTGAAATCAAGCAATATGCCCATATTGGCTTTCCAGAGTGCTAGGATTACAAGGACAAGGCTCTACACCTGGTCCAATGTCTTCTTGAAACTTGGGGTGATGGCATTAATTGTGGGTGCCCATTGTGGCACCCCATCACTGCATGAAGAAAAACAGCTGGGAACACAGATTGGAGGTACAAATACCTGCGAGAAGGCGGCTTCCCTATTCTAGGAAGAGCCCCCAAGAAACCTCTCTCTGTGGACTTTTGTTGAAGCCTAATACAACAGGAGTGGGGCCCCATGCTAGAACTCCCATCCTGTTGCCCTAGGAAGGTTACAAAGTATAACACTTGCTCGCTACACCTGCAGCTGCTTGTCTCTGGGCTGCAAAACATCTCCATGTCGGCTATGCTTTATTCAAGAGTTGGTGGCTACTTCTTTAAGCCTGGTGCTTGGTCTCCTACAAATTTATAAGTAGTGAATAAAGTAACTTTAGAAAAACAAATCAGTAGAAGCCCAGCCAAGAGGCTGATGGAAGCATCACTGTAGCAAATATGGTGGCCCAGACCAGGGAGGACCCAGTGGTAGTAGTTAGAAGTATTCACAGGTTCTTACATGCTCAAGTACTTGTTCTTAGTGTAGCCACCTTTATAACTAAAATTGTTATAGTTGTCAATGTCTTCATCCCCTCATGTTCTGAAGGAGTTTTCAATGTTCATGTTATGACTGAAGCAAGCAGCTAAGTGGCCTTGACTTGACAGGACTGAAACAGTGAGTGTTATCTCAGCCCCGGTAGCTCAGCAACTGCAGCCTTAGAGAAAGGAGAGAAGAGACGGAGAGCTCTCAGGACAAGTTGCTGAGCAGAAGTTTGTAACTTTCTGTCCACTGGTGCAATTCTTTTGAGTTTTTCCCCAGGAACATGAGAACCTCCTTGTAGCCCTGAGATCACTGCAGAACTTAACCCTCCCTGATTGTCCAGAGAAAGACAAGATGAGCGATACACCAGCACAGATTGTGCTCACAAGCCACTGAACATGTGCACAGGGGTAAAAGAAGGACCACTATGAAGCCCTAGCTCATTATCACACGAAAATTCTCACTCTGGGCAGAGATGTGCCCACCATTTTCTCTTCATGGGATGTATGTGTTAGCGTGATTCCTCCCTGCGATTGTGTGCCCTGCACCCCACCCCAAACATATAATGGGGTTTACTTCCCTTCTGCATTATTCATTTTCACTTCCACAAAAACCCCTTGACACTGCTAATCAGAGAGGTGGATTTGAGCTGGTCTGTGCCTCCCCCTTGCAGTTGACATGTCTTCTGAAATAAATCATTTTTGTGTTGGCAATTCTCCTTGTCTCAGTAATTGGTTATTTGTGGGGAGAGCAACATGAAACTCCCCTTGTGAGTTTGTTAACATTAGGTTGGTTGTACAATTCAAATAAAGATAATAGTTCAAGATTAATCAAGTCATGTGTTTTGTGCTAGTAAATGTTAACTTGTTGGTCTGAGCTGGATAAACATTAAGGCATGACTAATATTAAAAAGTTTTGATTGTCAGATTGTAATTGGTATAAGAAAGAGAAAGTGAGTTGCAGCTCAGCTCCCATAGCACAGTGGTATACAGTGCCAGCCACATACACCGAGGAAGCCATGTTCAAACCTGACCCAGGCCAGCTAAACAACAGTGATAACTGCAACAAAAAATAGTCGGGCGGTGTCTTGGGTGCCTGTGGTCCCAGTTACCTGGCAAGCTGAGGCAAGAGAATTGCTTGAGCCTGAGAGTTTGAGGTTGCTGTGTGCTGTTACGCCACATCACACTACCAAGGGTGACATAGACTCTGTCACAAAAAAAAAAAAAAAAAAGAAAGAAAGAAAGAAAGAAAAAATGACTTGGAAGCTTCAGAAGACATAATTAAAGTTAAATGGGGTCATGATGATGAAGCTCTAATCCGATAAGACCAGCTGTTGTAAGAAGAGGAAGTTACATAGACATGTGTGTGCAGATAAAGGTCAGGAAAAATGAATGGGAATGATGGATCATACCTGTAATCCTAGTACTCTGAGAGACTATGGTAAGAGGATTGCCTGAGCTCTTCTGTTCAGGACCCAAGCTTCAGTGAGAGTGAAACCCAAGCTCCACTAAAATAGAAAAATAACCTAGGGTTTGTGGAGCACGCCTCTAGTTTCACATACTTTGCAGACTGAGGTAGCAGGATTGTTTAAGTCCAGAATTTTAGGTTGCTGTGGCCTAGACTGAAGCCATGGCACTTTATTTTGTGTAAGATGAGCCCCTGCTTCTTTAGGAAAAGAAAAAAGGCAAAGAAAAGTAAACTTAGAGAAGTGATAAATTGTGGATTGTGGGATATTTTTTCAAAGGTGTCTATATATCAAATCATTTGTAATTTGTCCTGTTATATGTTTTGGAGGGTTTTTTCAGAAAGAGTCTTACTCTGTTGCCCTGGGTAGAGTGCCATGGTGTCACAGCTCACAGCAATGTCAAACTCTTGGTCTTAAGCAAGCCTCCTGCCTCAGCCTCTCAGAGATTATAGTTATCCACCAAAATTCATAGTTCATTTTCCATCTTTTTTTTTTTTAGTAGAGACTGAATCTCACTCTTTCTCAAGCTTGTTTTGAATTCTTGACCTCAAGCAATCCACCCACCTCAGACCTCCCAGAATGCTAGGATGACAGGCATAAGCCACCACATGCAACCCAAATTATACATTTGAAATGTATACAGTTGATTGTGTGTTAATTATACAACAATACAAATGCAGGAAAAACGTGTGGGTGTATCTTCCCTGTATACAGTGTCAAATACTAATAAAACTAAAATTAATTATTCTAACAAATAAATATTCTGCATTGATTCTAACATTTATTATTTATTTATGAGACAGAGTCTCAAGCTGTCACCCTGGGTAGAGTGCTGTGGCATCATAGCTCACAGCAACCTTCAATTTTGGGGCTCAAGCAATCCCCTTGCCTCAGTTTTTCTATGTAGTAGAGATGGGGTTCTCACTTTTGCTCAGTCTGGTCTGGAATTTGTGAACTCAAGCTATCCACCCACCTCAGCCTCCCAGAGTCCTTCGATTACAGGCATGAGCCACCGCTCCTGGCCTGATTCTAACATTTAGGAAGAAGTGTCATCAAATAATGTACAATGAAGAGGTTCAACCTATCCTCTTCTGTTTCTTACAAAGAGTTATGCTACCAAACATGTCCAACAGTTATAAAGTAGTCTTGGTAGTCTTTGGTAAGCTTTCTACTTCAGCATAGTCGCATTCCAAAACAATTACTTTCGTATTACACAGGAGCCCTGGTGTAAATAAGATAACAAAAAAAGCAAGGCATGGCTTGTTGACTGTGGCTCAAGCTGCTAAGGCACCAGTCACATACATCTGAGCTGGCGGGTTCAAATCCAGGCTGGGCCCACCAAACAACAATGGTGACTGCAACCAAAAAATAGCCAAGCATTGTGGTGGGCTCCTGTAGTCCCAGCTACTTGGAAGACGAAAGTAGGAGAATCACTTGAGCCCAGGAATTGCAGGTTGCTGTGAGCTGTGATATCACAGCACTATACCCAGGGGGATAGCTTGAGGCTCTGTCTTGAAAAAAAAAAAAAAAAAAAGCCATTGCTCATTCCCTAAGAAGAGGCTTCTGTCCCCTAAAACATAGTAGACATGTGTATTTAATGAATATTTTGGAATGAAGAAAGTAAGAATTCCAGAATTGATGCCTTGCTTCCTTTATAAGCAGAAAGAACAACAATGCAGATAACAGTAGTTAGGGTAGAAAGAAACTGTTATTTATCTGTAGTTAAAATTCTACCTGTCATTGTGTATTATAATTTGATAACAGAGACATGTCCAACAAGATGAAAGAAATAGAGAAAAAAGTTTTGAGAAAAGCATTCAAACCTCAGTGCAGTTTTAAAATGCAAAAAAAAAAAAAAAAAATCCATATAGTCTCGGCATCCGTAGCACAGTGGTTATGGCGCCAGCCACATACACTGAGGCTGACCAGTTTTAAACTAGCCCCTGCCAGCTGGACAACAATGACAACTGCAACAAAAAAATAGCTGGGCATTGTGGTGGGCGCCTGTGGTCCCAGCTACCTGGTAGGCTGAGGCAATAATTCTATTGCTTGAGTTGGAGGTTGCTGTGAGCTGTGACGCCACGGCACTCTGTGGAGCTCGTGGGAACTATTAGGTTGCTGTTATCTAGAGTAAACACAAGTTGACGACAAAAAATTGATTTTAGGTAAAAGGATCAAGTAAAACACCTGTGCCATATGTTATCTGTAGTACTGTTTTGTTGACAAAAACATAAAATAATCAAACAATTTTCAAACAATTTGTGTAATGAAAATCAGCATATCCTTATTACAGTTTCTGTGCAAATCATTGCTTAGATTAAAAAATTCTACTATGTGAGAAAGCACTGGTTGAAAATAGCAAAGTTTTAGAAATAGACATGTTGGTTCAGCGTCTATTGCTCAGCGGCTAGGGTGCCAGCAACATACACTGGAGCTGGTGTGTTTGAACCCAGCTCAGGCCTGCCAAACAACAATGACAGCTACAACAACAACAACAACAACAACAAAAAGATAGGTGGGTATTGTGGTAGAGTGTTGTGGCATCACAGCTCACAGCAACCTCCAGCTCTTGGGCTTAGGCAATTCTCTTGCCCCAGCCTCCCGAGTAGCTGGGACTACAGGCGCCCGCCACAATGTCCGGCTATTTTTTTTGTTCCAGTTTGGCCGGAACCAGGTTTGAACCCACCACCCTCGGTATATGGGGCCGATGCCCTACTCACTGAGCCATAGGCACTGTCCATATCCTAGAAATTTTAAAAATGGTATAGCAGTGTTGTACACAGAATTTAATGTCTAATTTTCTTATTCTTGTTTTGTAATTCCATATTAGTGTGTTTCTTATCTTTGTAGGCTTTTAAAGCTCAATTTATTTTGTGTTTGGTTTCACCTGTGTAGTATAATTTTGTATGAAACTTCAACTCTTACATATATTTTAATATGTGGTTCAATTTAAAATGAATCAACTGTATGTCTTGTACTAATGATTGCTATATGTTTTTTCTATGAATATTACCCCAAGTTTGTTTATGGTTTATCTTGAATATTTCTTTTCCTGGGTGATTTTCAGTGGTGGTTGTGTCCCATCTAGGTTAATAGTCATGGGAATAATCTTACTCTTGGCCTGTATTTATTGATTAATCTATATTTTCCTTTGAAGAGGAAAAAACTTGTGTAATATTCAGGTAATATTTGAGAAACTTTGTAACTATTTTTGTTATCCTATTAAAACTTTAATTTTGTCCAAAACAAAGCTTACCACTTTCAATCTCTCTAAGTGTGTTTCTGTAGTATTATGTGTATTTGTTATACACTTAACAAATGCACAAGACGTCTATTATCTTTACATCTTGGAAAAGTAAAACTCAGTATGTTTTTCATATCCTGTGCTCATTTTTACCCTCTCTCCAGTCCTTGACAGACTTTGTTCTGCTTTCTATTTCTGTGAGTTTCACTACTTAACCATGTGTAATCATGTCCTGTCACATTGTTCTGGCTTATTTCAATTAACACGATGGTTTCTTTTGTTTGTTTTTTTGAGACAGTCTCACTGGCTCACCCTCTATAGAGTGCGATGGCTTCTTAGCTCGCAGCAACCTCAAACTCTTGGGTTCAATTGATTCTCTTTCCTTGGCCTTCCAAGTAGCTGGGATTACAGGCATCCACTACAATGCATGGCTTTTATTTTTTTTTCTTTCTTTTTTTTTTTGTAGTTTCTGGCAGGGGCTGGGTTTGAACTTGCCACCTCCAGCATATGGGGCCAGCGCCCTACTCCTTTGAGCCACAGGTGCCGCCCAATGCCTGGCTCTTTTTAAAGATGGGGTCTTGCTCTTGCTCAGAGCTGGTCTTGAACCTGTGAGCTCAGGCAATGCACTCGCCTCAGCCTCCCAAGTGCTGGGATTACAGGCATGAGCCACTGTGCTCAGCGACATGATAGTCTTAAGGTTTGTCCTTATGCTTGGATGTGGCAAGATGTTCTGTTCTAGTGCTGCATGACACTCCATAGTCTGTACATGCCACATTTTTTTTTTTTTGAGACAGAGCCTCAAGCTGTCACCCTGGATAGAGTGCTGTGGCATCACAGCTCATAGCAACCTCCAATTCCTGAGCTCAAGCGAGTCTCTTACCTCTGCCTCCCAAGTAGCTGGGACTTCAGGCACCTGCTACAATGCCTGGCCAATTTTTGGTTGCAGCCGGCATTGTTGTTTGGCGGGCCCGGACTGAATTCAAACCTGTCAGCTCAGGTATACGTGGCTGGCGCCTTAACCTGTTGAGCCACAGGCGCTGAGCCATACATGCCACATATTTTGACATCTGTGTTGCTACCTCTTGGCTTTTTTTTCTTTTTTGAGACAGACTCTCACTCTGTCCCCCTGGATAGAGTGCCCTGGGAAGAATGTGGTGACATCATAGCTTACTGGAAACTCAAACTCCTGGACTCAAGCAATCCTCCTGTCTCAGCCTCCCAAGTAGCTGGGACTACAGGCCCACAACACTCTGCTACTTTTTCTTTTCTTTTTTTTTTTTTTTTACTTTTTCTACTTTTAGTAGAGACAGTCTTGCTCTTGCTTAGGCTGATCTTTAACTACTGTGCTCCAGCTATCCTCCCACCACAGTCTCCCAAAGTGTTATGATTACAGGCGTGAGCCACAGCGCCCAGCCACATGTAGGTTTTTATGAATAAAGGTTCAATGAATGAGAGTGAGAACATGTATCTTTCCTGCTCTACAGTTCATATTTTGAATATATATCCACGCATGAAATTGCTGGATCAAATAATAACTTTTAACTTTAGTTTTCTGAGAAACCTTCGTACATTTTAATAGTGTCTGCAACATTTTTCCTCACCAACATTTCAAAAAGTGTCGATTTTCTTTCTTTTTGAGATAGCCTCCCATTGTCGCCCTGCGCTCAAGGGATTCTCAGCCTCCTGAGTAGCTGGGACTACAGGCATCTGCCACAACACCTGGCTATTTTCTTGTTGCAGTTGTCATTGTTGTTCAGCTGGCCCGGCCAAGTCGGGCTTGAACCCACTAGCCTCGGTGTATATTGCTAGCACTATAATCAGTGTGCTATAGGCGCTGAGTCTCGCCCAGCAATTTTTAGAGGTGGGGTCCTGCTCTAGCTCAGGTTGGTCTCCAAATCTTGAGATCTGTCATCCGCCCATGTCAGCCTCTCAATGCGCTGGGATTATAGGTGAGAGCCACCGCCCCTGGCCCCCAAAGCGTCCACTGTTCCTATATCCTTGACAAACATTTTTTAGTGTTCTTTGTGAGTATGATGTAACACTTCCTTGTGATTTTCCTTTGCATTTCTCCAATAATTAGTAGTTTAAGGACCTTTTCAAATGCTTGTTGGCCATTTATTTATATTTCTTCTTTGAAAAATGTCAGCAAACTGCTGCTATCTACCTGGTTCTGCCCCCCAGAGAGTTAGGAGTACAGACATGAGCCACTGCTCCCCATCTCTTTAATTTTTTGAAATAGGTCAGCTCACGTCAGTTGATTTTGTTTGTAGTTTTCCTTTTTTTGAGACAGAGCCTCAAGCTGTCACCCTAGGTAGAGTGCCGTGGAGACACATAGCTCACAGCAACCTCCAACTCCTCCTCCTTAAGCAACTCTCTTGCCTTAGCCTCCCCAGTAGCTGGGACTACAGGTGCCGGCCACAGTGCCTGGCTATTTTTTTTTTCTTTGTTGTAGTTGTCATTGTTTGGCAGGCCCAGGCGGGATTCAAACCCACCAGCTCTGGTGTATGTGGCTGGAACCTGAGCCACTTGAGTTACAGGCCCCGAGCTTACTCAGTCATTTTCATTGTATTTGTCAAGTTCAGAATTTGTTTATTTATGTTCTTATTTTCTTCTATATCTTCATTTTTGTGATGTTACTTAGTTGTCTGGACCATTCCCATTTGACCCATTTAACATTATTCAGATAACATTAAAGTAATTTTGACATCTTTATATTTTATGGTTGATTCAGATTATTTTTGTTTCTTTGAGTTAGATCACCCTAAATTTTGTACATGTTAGAGTCTTTCACTGATTTTTGAGGATGAGAAAAGCCACCTTTTGCAAACTTTGTGATATGGTTTTATCCTGTAAGATCCTGACACACATTGTACTGAGACAGCAAGGACCATTACATTCTGACAGTGTTTTGCCTGTGGAAGTGTGTGGTTATTTTTTAGTTGAAGCATTTTCCTGCATTTCCTCTTAAGAGCTTGTCGTCACAACAGATGTGAGTCTATCTGTTGTCTTGGAGTCTCTCTGCTGCTGTCACAATCCATTACCTTTGGTTTCAGCACCTCCAGTCTGTCTTACAGACTATAGCATCACTCCTTTCAGCACCCTCGATCATGGGAGACAGCAACTTTTCTCAGAAAAGGCCCTGCAAACAAGAAGGATTAACACTGGTGTTACTCTTTTTCTTTTGAGGACAAAGCTGGGATTTGGGAGTTTACTTCCAGTTTCACCATGCTCTATTATGATGGGGTAAAGTCTGTGGTGAGTAAATATAACAAACTTTTTTCTGTCTCTTTTTGTTATTTTTAATATTTACTAGCTTTTCCTTTTTTCTATTTTTATTATATATATGCACACACAAAAATTTACTTATCTATTTATGTATTTATTCATTTATTTATTTGGAATGAGTTTCTGTCACCCTGGGTGGAGTGCTGTGTTGTCATAGCATCCTCAAAATTCTGGGCTACAGAGATCTTCTTGCCTCTGGGCTACAGAGAATTGCTGGGACTACAGGCATGCCTGATTACTATTTATGGTAGAAGTGGGGTCTGCCCTTGCCCAAGTTCATCTCAAACACCTGTGAATTATCCATTCACCTGAGTCTCCCAGAGTTCTAGGATTACCAACATGAGTCAATGCACCCAAGCTCTGTTGTCTCTATGACTTCTGCTCACTTGCTGTGCTATCCATTCATACCTGGTTCTTAGAATTCCCCAAAATGCACTATATACATGCAACATTTATTTACCTTTAAGATAATCAGTGCCTATGTACTATATTATGCCATCTTCCTAATGCTCTTGGCATAATTTTGTAGATAAAATGTATAATGTATATTTACTCAATTCTGATTTTAAAAAAAAGTCAGTGGATAAAGTTGCTTTTGTTTAAATTTCTTTCAGCTATATCTAACCATCCTGACCAAGACCATTTGCAAGATTTGGACACAAACACTTTATTCCCAGAGATAATCCTGAGAAGATATCAAAGCTATGCCCCTGACAATTTAAACTTAACAAAAGACTAGGCAAGCGTGTCTGAGTGTAAGCAGCAGAAAGTATTGGACAGTGGACTTGACCACTGTTTAATGTCTACCCATACCAAAATCTTCCAATGTTCTAAATGTTTGAAAGTCTTCACACAATTGTCAAATCTAAGTAGACACAAGATGATATGTACTGTAGGGAAAACGTTTCACTGTATAAAGTATGGGAAAGCCTCTAACCCATGCTCACATGTTACTAAACATAAGATAATTCATATTAGAGAAAAACAGTACAAATGTAGCAAAGTCTTTAAATCTTACGTAAGCCTATCTAAGCATAAAAGCTGTCATACTGGAGAGAAACTCTACAAGTGTGACAATGATGGTAAATGTCCTAGCCACAGATCAAAATACTATAATCTTGAGAGTATGGATAGTGGAGGAAAACCCTACAACAATGAAGACTGTGATAAATTTACCAAGCAATACATACACCTTTCTGGACATAAAAGAATTCATCTGGAGAGAAACGCTGCAAATGTCAAGAATGTGGAAAAGGCTTTAACAATTCTTTAACCCTTTTTGGACATCAAAGAATCCATTCTGGAGAGAAACTTTACAAATGTCAAGAATGTAGCAAAGCTTTTAACCGGTACTCACACCTTTCTGAACATCAAAGAATTCATTCTGGAGAAAAACCCTACAAAATTCAACAATGTGGGAAAGCCTTTTACCATTACTCAGGCCTTTCTATACATAAAAGAATTCATTCTGGAGGGAAACCCTACAAATGTCAACAATGTGGCAAAGTCTTTAATGATAATTCAGCCCTTACTAAACATAAAAGAATTCATTCTGAAGAGAAATCCTACAAAAGTCAACAATGTGGAAAAGCCTTTACTGTTAGTTCATCCCTTACTAATCATCAAAGAATTCATTCTGGAGAGAAACTCTACAAATGTCAACAATGTGGTAAAGCCTTTTACCATTACTCAGGCCTTTCTGTACATAAAAGAATTCATTCCGGAGAGAGACCCTACAAATATCGGCAATGTGACAAAGCCTTTAATAATAATTCAACCCTTACTAAACATAAAAGAATTCATTCTGAAGGAAACCCTACAAATGTGAACAATGTGGCAAAGCCTTCTACCAGTCCTCACAGCTTTCTGAACGTTAAAGAATTCATTCTGGAGAGAAACCTACAAATGTTAACAATGTGACAAACCCTTTCACTAGTACTCAAACTTCTCTGTACATCAAGTAATTCATTCTTCAGAGAAACCCTATAAATGCCAATAATGTGGCAAAGCCTTTAACCAATACCCAGGCTTTTCTTTACATAAAATAATTCATTTTGGAAAGAAGCCCTACAAATGTTAACAATGTGGCAAAGCCTTTAATCAATATATGAAACATTTGTACATAAAGGAATTCATTCTGGAGAGAAACCTTCTAAATATGAGCAGTGTGGCAAACCCTTAATCTCATGTTCAAACCTCTCTGTATGTAAAATAAATCATACAGGAGAGAAACCCTCAAAATATGAAGAATGCTGTAGTACCTTTAACTGGTGTTGATAACTTGCTAAGCATAAAAGAATTCACACTAGTGACAAATTCCACAACTGTGAACAGTGTGGCAATTTGTGTAACCAGAACTCAAATCTTACTACACATAACAAAATTCACAGTAGAGAGAAATCCTACAGATGTGAATAATGCGACAAAGATTATCCTGGTCTTCAGCCCTTAGTAAGAGAGAAATAATGTAACAATATGAAGATGCGGCAAAGCCTAATGCCAATAGTCACAGTTTTCTTTCTTTCTTTCTTTCTTTCTTTCTTTCTTTCTTTCTTTCTTTCTTTCTTTCTTTCTTTCTTTCTTTCTTTCTTTCTTTCTTTCTTTCTTTCTTTCTTTCTTTCTTTCTTTCTTTCTTTCTTTCTT
>CAUYON010042745.1:0-50394 GCA_963573935.1 Arctocebus calabarensis
CTTCCGCCAGGGGCAAGGTGAATGAATGTATCAATGAATTGGATGACAATTTTAAAGAGGCATCATCAAAATCTCAGTTATCAAGTTCTTAATGTTACCCTATAGTATTATTTTATATAGTGTAACATTAAGAACGAAAAACCTAAATTAATACAATAAAATTCCTAATCCATGATGAACAGAGTGTCAATATTCTAAATAAAGGCAGGATCATCATATTACTGATTTTATTTCCCCAATAGGGCTCTGCTGCTGACCCTGTCCAGGCCCTGGGAAGATGTAACTCACGTCTGGAAGTGGGTACTCAGGACTGCCCTTTTTGTTATTGTGTCGTATGAGAAGCTGTCCACTGGGGGGTGCTTTCTCCTGACATGGTGCAGTGTGATGGGTACAGAGATTGCAGGGATTTAAACTGACACTGTGCCACGTAGCGTGTGGTCCTTGTCAAAATACTTCCCCTCACTTGCCTGCATGGGGTAATGATCATCATCGGTGCCTCCCAGTTGATGGGGAACTTAGTGAGCCCCTTCAGTATAGTGCTTGGCTTATAGCAAAGACTCAATAAATGTCCACTCTTCTACTGTCCTCTGGCGAGCCTGTCCCCTTCACCATCGATGGGGCATTGTTAGATTTTTGAAAATTGTCAGCATTTTCAAAAATCGCTAAATATCACCTAAAAACCCAGATTGCTTTTCCTACAAAAACCAGAAGACCTGGCAGCCCGGGTGAGCTTTGCCTTCCCCTAGAGGTAACATTTTGGTCAGATGGGCTAACCAGAAGCCCTCTTTCGGTGGAATGAGTTCTCTCCACTTCACCCCAGATAAGGGATGTCAGATTTTGCAAATTAAAAGACAAATACATGGCAACCAGGTAAGTTTGAATTTTAGATAAATGAATAATTTTTTTTAGTAGAAGTATGCCCATGCAATCTTTGGGACGTGCTTGTGCTACAATACTGATTTGTCATTTTTCTGAAATTATGAGCCATATATTAGAGCTTGTTTAACTGCAATTCAAATCTAACCAGACATCCCATATTTTTCTGGCCACCCTTCTCCAACAGTCCTCTCCCCTAACACCCTATATTTAGCCGCACTGGACTGTGACTCCCACTTGAGCTCTGTAGGCATCAGGATCAGAGATAAAATTCTAAGCAGAGGTTGCATTTGATAAGCTTTACTTGTCTATCTTTGCTGCAGTGTAATTTTAAGTTGTGTAATGAACTTCCCTCAAGTTTAGGGAGTGGGGGTGGGGATTTACATGATAAAACCTTGGCAAAGAATAAAACCATCTCACACCGCCTCACCGAATTCACTTCACAGCGATGTTGAGTTCCCTGAGCAGGTGCTCACACGCAGGCGTGCAGTTAAATGCACTCGGAGCAGCCTGTGAGCTTTCTGCACGTCCCAGAGTCAAGTCTGAGAGTATCCTTGCAGAAGCAGCGTCTCCTAGGGCCGGCACGCAGATGTTTCCCTACATGAGGTTGAAAGACTCTGCTTGATTAAGGAGAGAGGTAGAGACCCATAGTTTCTGTTTAAGGACTGAAGTTTCTCCTTCTGGCTTCTGTAGATGGAAACATTCGAGCCTCACCAGGAGGGGATCAGGATTAGCTTGAGTCATCTTTCAACACCAGCATTGTTGACACTTGGATCTGATAGTTCTTTGTAGACTTGGGTCTGGGACCGTCCTGTGCATCGTAGAATGTTTACCAGGCTCCTGACCTCTGTCCTCCCTGCCCTTACGTTCTTACCGTAGTTGTGTCATCAAAACCCATCCCTACACACTGCTAGATGTTTTCTGGGGTGGCAGACTCACTCCCGGTTGAGAACACTGTACTAGAAATATCACCACCAATTCTGCAAAGGCCAGGTGTTAACTTCGTTGTGCAAGTCGCATTTAAGACGTTGTGGGGAGAATGGGGGAGGTAGGATGCCTAGAGCTGCTGCATCGAGGTCCCACCCAATGTGCTCCAAAGTAATTGCCAAAGTTATTGACCAAATGAGACCCTCCTGCAGGCAGAATGTGGCCTAAGAGAATCCAGCTTGCAACGGAAAGTCTGCTTATTTGCTTTACGGTGGGAATAATTACTGGTTTCACTTCTGTTGTGCCCGGATCAAGAAGGCCAAGCCATCACCCACTTTGCCGGCCCCTCTGTCTTTCTCTACTCAACTCCGCTGCCCAACCTTGACAAGTGCCTTACAGGCCTCTGCTTCTCACCTGGGATAAGTTTTCCTCCCTCTCTAGGGGACATGAGGCCATGTCTGGGGACATTTTGGTTGTCACAGTTGGGGGATGAGGGTGCTAGTGGCAGGAGATGCTGCTAAACATCCCACAACATGCAGAACAGTCTTCTGCACAAAGAACTTTCCAGCTCCAAATAGTCACAGTGCTGAGGCTGGGAGAACCTGGGCACGCAGGCCGGGAGGAGAGCTTTCCCTGCACTCTGAGCAAGTGGGGGTTAAAAGATCTCCCCCGGATCTGCGTGCAACCGGGGAACTCTGCCCAGGGACATACTTTTCCTCTGGTTTTGCACTGGTGCCCAGAAATAGCTAGGCCAGCAGTTCTGTAAAGATATAGGCTCTTATGTAACCTTCCCCTCCTTCCTCTGGGAGTCCGGATATTTCACAGAACTTCACCTGGGTTGCAGATTTGTACCTGATCCTAATCTCTGACGAACACCACCCGATAAAGAGATTCTCCTAACATATTGGGGACACAGAATGAGGAAGCTTATTAAGTCTGGGGGCAGCGTGGGGGGAAGCAGAGAGCCAATCCCATCTCAGTACAGAGCCCTACGTCAACGCAGTGTTATTATCAAACCCCATTTCCACCGTGTATGTGATTAAAAATGTGCAACCTTTTTACGTTACATTGGAGTCAATGGAGCTGATAAGACCACCCCACCCCCTCCTCTTTTGACTTCTGTTCCCTTTGAAATACTATTTGGTTCTATTTTTTTTTTCTCCCAGTCTTCTCTGTCTCCCTTCCTTTGTGTGTGTGTGTGTGTGTGTGTGTGTACGGTCATGTGACCATAATTGTAGTTTCAGTAAATAAAACGGCTGCTTGATAACGTGGAACGGCCCGGCGCTTAACTCTGCCCTCGGAGATCCTTTACATCAAACCAGCGATCAAAAAGTGGTGCAGATAAAATTTGTCATCAGGGATTTCCTACAAAAGAATTACAGTGGAGAAATGGCCTGATCAATACTATGGATTTTCACTGCAGGGGCTGGTGGTCCGATTGCTGGGAGACGCTCACGAGATAAAAGGGCAGCGCAGCGCGCGGCACGGACAGCTGACTCAGCGCCCGGCCTGGCAGGTATTTATAGGCCGGAGCCGGGCAGAATTATCACCTTGCACCGCCCGCCTCGCGTTCCTTTGGAGATTGCCTTCCTTTATGGGATTGCTAAATGCAGGTGAATGGAAAAATGATGGCTAACAGCTGTCAAAATGCAACAGAATGAAGTACTTAAATCTTTTTTTATCCATTAAAAGGGTAACAACCATACATATATCATGGCACCGACATTGTAATGATATTTGGGGGCTGGTAAACGAGAGGGTAATAAACAATGTATGTTCCGATCAGAAAGGCAGAGGAAATAGACTTGGGGGGAAGGTAGGTCTTCCCCGAGCCTAGTAATTATTTTAATGGTTGAACATTATCTAACAGAAAAAAAAAAAAAACACAAAAACAAACAAAAAAACACCCAAATTGCATTTGCTTCCCAATCTTTGGGAGACCCACTTTCCCCTTATGTTGGCATTTAGAAGGCATCCAACTATTCCCTATGGCCTTTACCCATGCTCTCTGCATCCTGAAATCACTGAAGTTTATTTATGTCAGCCAATTAAAGCATGTGGAATAATAATAACTTATTCGTAAAACTCTCCAGGTGTACAGTCTATAATACAGTGAAAACTTGCCCTGGCGTCGGCTCTAAACTCCAGTTGAATTTCAGATGTGCCATGAATAATTTTGGAGGTGGAGGAGAGCATACATACCTCCTCTTCCTTGGAATGCAATCGGATTATTCCCGGGAAAATTCTATCAGCTCTCAGTTTCCTTAGCCATGACTTACCCAGACTAAGGTAGTGCAATTGCCTTGATTCCCACCTCATTTCCTCAAGGGACCCCTTTGGGAGTATCTTAACCAAGCCATCTTAGACTCATCTGTAAAATACTTGTCTTATTTTTCAATTAGGGAGACTCAGCTTCCAGAAAGATTCAAAAATAGCACAAATGGTTGCCTTGTAGAATCTTGGCTTAAGAATACACCTTTTTTTTTTTTTTTTTGGTGTTCTCTTTTCCTTAATGAATTTTATTTAAATTTTCAATGAACCATTTTTGATGAGCTTGAACATTAAAAGAAAAATATTTGCCTCATTTTCTTCAATATTTAAAAAGTACTGTAAAGCAAGAGGGAAATGAACCAAACTTATAGACTGTCATCAATAACGAGGCATCTGGACATTAATTAATTCTTTCTTCCCGAACACCTGTGGTGAGAAGGGCCTTGTGTAGGATGCCGACGAAACACGGTGATGCAAACAGGCTTTCAGGGAAAGACCTTATGGAAAGGAGGACAGGGAAAAATATTTATTGAATAGATACTTTGTGCCAGATGCTTGGCATATGTTATCATGAAATAGCAAATAGCTACAAAATGCTAAGCAGACTGCTAAGCCCTCCACTGACTCTTGGGATCCTCGGAACTGCTCTATGAAAGTGTTGTTTCAACGCCCACCTGACGGATAAGGAGACTGAGGCAACAGAGAGATTGATATTTGCCAAGGTCATCTTGGGACAGACAGGCTGATTGACCCAAGAATCTTGGCTCCCACCCTCAGTGCTCTTCAGCGTCTCAGTTTGGAAGCTTTTCCCACTTCATCTTTACAACAGCCTCACAAGGCAGCATTCCTATTGATCAAATAAGGACAGCAAAGATCAGAAAAGTTGAACATTTTGCCTGGCCAGGTAGTCAGAGAGGTAGGCTTTGACCTGGTGTATGCCTGTCTCCAAACTCTCTGCTAAATTTTTTTTTTTTGGAGACAGAGTCTCACCCAGTCACCCTCTGTAGAGTGCTTGAACGTCATAGCTCACAGCAACCTCAAACTCTTGGGCTCAAGAGATCCTCTTACCTCAGCTTCCCTAGGGACTACTGGTGCCCACCACAATGCCCAGCTATTTTTAGGGATGGGGGTCTTGCTCAGGCTGGTCTCAAACTCCTGAGTGCAAGCAACCACCTGCCTTGACCTCAAACTCCTAAGCTCAAGCAACCACCTGCCTTGACCTCAAACTCCTAAGTTCAAGCAACCACCTGCCTTGACCTCAAACTCCTAAGTTCAAGCAACCCACCTGCCTTGACCTCAAACTCCTAAGCTCAAGCAACCACCTGCCTTGGCCTCAAACTCCTAAGCTCAAGCAACCACCTGCCTTGGCCTCAAACTCCTAAGCTCAAGCAACCCACCTGCCTTGGCCTCTCTGCTAGTTTTACTGTATCATTTACCGTGGACCTAGCAAACAAAGATTCTGCAGCTTCTAAATTCAGAAAACAAAATGTAGGCAGTGGAAGGCATAATGTGCAATCTGGGAGAAAGAATTTAATTTCAGGAAGCATGCCACGGCCTGGAAGGAACATTAACAAGACTTTTGTACCCAAATCATCCCTGGCCAGCATCAGATAGGACTCAAAAATGGAACCCACACCTCCCCGAGCTGTCCACGGGGAAATCATCTCTGTGCTTGTTCCCACTGCCTTATACTGGTAGAAATCATTGCCCTATCATCACAGCATTGTTGTATGGAAGTTTACTGTCACGGGCAATAAACATAGACGGAAGGAGGGGGGAATAAGAAAACAAAAGGGAAAAATAGAAGCAAAAAATGCACCAGAGTGAAGAAAATATCCATAAACTAGTTGTTTTTTGTCTCTCTAGTCGCTCTGATGTGCACAAAGGAAATAGACGGAATAAAATCACATCTCAGGAACACCAACATAAATTCCCCCTTGCTTTGACAAGTACGTAATTTTCTTCAGAGATGCTCTTCACGTCTGGAGAGTTATGAGGCAATTTCATTCCCATCTGACAAATTTACAAAGAAACATTAGAGAGGAGGGATTAGGAAAGCGAGAAATCTTTATAGACTTTTTCCTCGGGCTGTATTTTCCTTCCATCTTTCGGCTCTTCCTTGAGGACCACGCATAAATGGCTCCCACGGTGTGGACCCCTCACCAGGGCGCTGAGGAGGGAAGCAGGACACGAAATGTGCTTTCCATCCACTAATTGTATTTACGTTATTGGGGGATGGGAGGCAGGACGGGGCGGGGGGAGGGGGAGGAGGAGTGAAGAGTCTTCCTGGCAGATATTTAAATGAAGTCTCCAAGGTGTGGATTCAAAATGGTATTTGTAAATTTGGACGTCGTGAAAAATCCACAGAAGGGTGGGGTGGAGAGAAAGAGAGAACTGAACGGTCTAAAAGAGTTTGTGGTGCAGATATGACTTCCAGGAGGATCACAACAGCACATTAATTGATAGCAAAGTATATGTTTTTGGGGGGTAGAAATGTAGATTCTAAGACAACTTGGAGTACTTTTTGCATTAAAAAAAAAAAATCTGTATTGCTAATTCCATTGTTCAGCTTTTAAAGTGACTAGCCTTTCTACCTTGCCTGGAATTCTGCTGTTTGAGGCACTGAAAAGATCGCATCCCAGGAATCCTTGGGTCCTGGGCAAACTGGGATGTTTGGTCACCCTATAACTGATGGTTGTACTTCTCAGGGAAGTTACCTGTGCTTTTGACTCTAAGTATTTACAGCCTCGACTTGTTCATTTTTGGTCTCTATTAACTGGCAAAGTGAGCGTATATACACATTCTGATTCCAGTAAAATCTTTGATTAAGGTCACTGTGAGGGCTTAGAATTTTGGTGGAAAAAAAAAAAAAAACAACCACAATAGAGTTCAGGAGTTTGGGAAATGTGCTTTCTTTTCCTGGAGTCAAGATTAAACATAATATAATGCAGATGCTGTCGGATATAGAGCCCAAATGACGAATGTTTTATAATTGGGACTTAGGGAATGGAGAAAAGTAAGAGATACATAGCTTCCAAGGCCTTAGCTGAGAGCCACAAAGCACTCATAATACTGTATGTGTAATTTGGCAGGAGAAAGGTGAGATATTTGTGTGTGTCTTAGTATTGTGTATTTTTCACAGTCCAACCGGATTTATGGGCAGCCATGTTTATGATTCACTGGCCGTATCAGCAGACCCAAATGAACCCCATTTATAGAATTTCAGCTATCTTTTCTTCAAGTTTTATCATTTGTAGTTACAATTCAAGTCATTTCAATTAAAACAAAATTCATTTTTGGATGCCACTTATTTTCTTTCTTTAAAGTTATAAGAAAAAATTAATGATCTTTGTCAGGAATGTTGATTCATAGTGGAATAAGATGGAATAGAAACCAAGCATTTTTTCGTTTGCATGAAAAACTCACAGAGGTTTGTATTTGGGGGTTTCTGTTTCTCATCCTAAACCCAAATGTTGAAGTTTAATTTGGAAATGATCTTGCTTGAAACTCTTACAATCAAACTCTCTCTTTAATCTGCCTGTTGAACATGAAAAATGAAGCTTCTTTGAACTGCAAATGATTCTTTTTTTGCCTACACTCAGAGAAATAAACAATGATAAGGGATGTTCATATATAAAGAGGCTTGGTCAAGAGTCATGTGAACATTGTGAGTTATCTGCACTGCTCAGCCTCTATAAAACCTGCCCTGGACTTTATGGAGGACAGTCTATCCTAATATAACTGATGGGGTGTGCAGATGGCTTTCTGCTTACAAGCAAGCTTAAGTACAGTGTTGCCGAGAAATTAGATTGATCATGATGAGAGATATAAAAATTTAAAATATCCCTTGGTAGGAAACATTTTTTTCTTTTTATTCTGCATTTGAATCTTTTAGATACTGTAACTTTGGGGGGAAAGTTATTGAGACATAAAAGGAATATTTGAACTGCTTTGGAGTTTATGATAACCACTGTATAATACATTATCTTGAAAGCCTTTATAGAACATAGTTACAAACTTCCAGGAAATCTATTAAAATGCAGCATTAATTAACATAAACTTTTTATAGTGTTACTAATATTCTGCAAACAACTAAAAGTTTAAAAGCCCTTTTTACAGGCATTTCTTGCTGCCTATATGCTGTGATCAGAGTGAATTATAGGAAACACTAAAGAAGTAGAAAGAAATGACTTTTCGCTGCTTGTCGTAGATGGCAAATTCACCTCAATATCTGTCTTTAATTTGAACAAGTGCGAAGACAAGATATGTGCCTGTTGGATTAGCATGCTCTTTGTAAACTCATGCAGCCGACCCAAAACAAAACATCAATGCTTCAATATTCGTCCTCCCAAATGGTGATAGATAACATCTTTGGAATAATTCTAGAAATCAAAATGATTTCCTTGAATCCCAGGAGATGGAATTTTTGCTGTGTCCTCTTATAAAATTTCCACAGTCTCATCAGCGAGTTGGCCACAGACCACATTTAGACACTTCCAAATGTGTCAAACAGTTACAGAAATTGAAGTTTGATTTTTTGATGTCTGGTTCCTGGTTTGCACCGGCAAATCTCTGAAACCTGAATCTTGACCTTTTTTAGAGAGATGTTTTTCATTTCTGTTTTGAATTCCAAAGGGGAGGAGGCATTTCAGTCTCCATGCCCAAAGGGCAAAACTGTCTGCATTTAGGACTGAAATGAAGATGAACTGGCTCTGAATTATCCAGCCATAATGATTTCCCAACCATCCCTGGTTAAATATGTCTGCTTTCCCATGCATTAGGCAGCTTTCTCTGCTGCTTGTCTGCCGTGCAGCAGACAAGCAGCAGAGTTGAGATTCTGTTGTTTGTAAACAGCTGAGTTGAGATTCTGGCCAAAGCTTTCTCCCTTTTCTAGGTCTTTGGTGTCATCTGGGTAAGACCGAAGGTTTTCTATTTTAGTACATACTTTAAATGACATTCTCACTTTACTCTTTTTTGAATAAAATCCTTCCAGGTCACGCGGATGCAGAATCTCTCAAAATTTCCCCCACCATTCTGCTTTTTTCTGTTCTCATGCCGCCACCTGATTCTCAAGCCTTATGGTCCTAGGACTCTGCTATGGTAATACTAGAGCAGATTATTATCCATCTACAAACAGGTATGTTTCCCCCATTAAGTATTTCATTTCTCCTTTCAAGAGCTGTTTACCAAGTGTGTATTGGGTGCCAGGTAGTGAACATGACAGAGAAGTTTTTTCCTCCTGGACTTTGTCTTCCGCTGAGGACAGCCATGCAAAGGGCAGGCCAGGGAGGAGCTGATGATATAGTCTGTGCAGAACACAAACAGATGAAGTGGCACTTGAAGCCTTGTGGCTGCCATGTCTTCTGTGAGGAGGTCCCACAGGACAGATCTGGGTACCAGGATTCCAGGCCAATGAAGCAGCAGTGACAAAGGCCAGGTGGACTTGAGCTTGGTGTGGTCAGGCCGTAGAGGCTGGAGCGGGCCGAACATGGATGTTAGAATTACAGAGTTCTTTTGGAGACAGGTTTCTTTTAAGAGGTTTAAACAGAAGCCTGGAGAAAAGAAAAGCGATGAAGCCCAGAGATAACAAATTCAAACACCTGCAGAAACTAGGCACGTAACATGCAGGGCCTCTGCAGGGTTTAAAACAAGGGCAGTCATGGGGCACTTAGCCAAACTAGAGTGTGCACCCCTAAGATGATAGCAAATCAAAACAATTTAGAAACGAAGCAAAATAAGAAAGCTTGCGCTAGTCAAATCAAACTATTTCAAGGACAGACTCTCCCTGAAAGCCGCCAATTGGAAACTCTGATCATTGAACTTGGAAGATTTGGGCCTATCTAAGGCAAGTTTTTGTTTTAAAAGAATGTTATTTGTAGTTGGCAAATATCTTCCCCTCACCCTTCTTTGCTAGGCACTTCTTTGGTGAAAACAAACGACAAAAATGAACCTTTCTTTATGCAACTGGGACAAGAATTAGCTAGAGGGAATACCTTTACTTCTTTTTGCCAAAGACAACTCTTCAGATTTTGTTTTTAATTCTCTTCTATTTTCGTGAATCCAAGTCTTTGTACAGAAAACCAGAATACAGGGGATGACTTGATTTTGTCTGAGTCATGATAAGGGCTGGAGAGGAGGGAGGGAGAGGAGAGACATTTAGGCGAGGCCCTGGGAGTTCTCTGTGTCCGATGCCAGAGGTGCAGCGATAACTCCCATTGTTCAAGCCTGAGTCTCCCACCCTGCAGGGATTATTCTTTAACTCTGAGAAGCACCCAAGGCCAGCGTGGTGAAATCCAGTGCTCCCCAGAGGATTCCTGAATGTCCACCAGGATGTTTGGGAACTGGGATCAAGTATATGTAGGTCAGAATCAGTGGTCTTCAGTACATTCAGACTGTGGATACCCAGATATTATTTTTTGTTGGGCTTACACAGCAATTGTGAAATTATGTGCATTTTTATAATCAATTCTATACCGGGCAATATTTACAAACCAGGAGATTTTACATGAAAATCGGTCTTTCTGGCTTCTAGGATTCGGAAGCTCTGCCCTGCCACGATCGGCTGAGAAACATCTGCCCACGTTGTTAGGGGCAGCTTTTGAGCTCACCTCCATCCTGACCCCAGCCCACACCACTCAATGACTTTACCTGGAAGGGTCTTTTAGACGACTGGGGTGGACTCCTGACCTCCACATGTTTACGTATAATAACTGTGGCTATAACACACCTTGATGTGAATGCCTCAGATATCATCTCTAATTTAAAGAGCAGCCTGCCCTTTAGATAATCAACTTCGGCTTTTAAAAACCAGAATTGTTAATTATGCTGGCAGTGTTTTCTTTGCCTTAGACCTGATAAAGTCGCTGTTAAAGGATGTGATTATTTGGTGCGTTAATCTAAAAGATACCCTTTCTTTCTTTCTTTCCCCCCCTCCTGCCGCTTTCTTTCTCTTTACTCATGTCCTTCCTGCCAACCAATCCAACATGCAAGAAAACCTTCAAGGGCTTAAAGGAGTTGGAAAATATTCCAGGAAATGCCGCAAGTTTGCCACTTTGTCAGAGGATAAAAGCACAGTGTTCAATATAAAGGTTTTGTGTGTAGTTTTTTTTTTTTTCAATGCAGGTTCCAAGTTAAATTTTTGGATGCTTATCTTTCTACATTTTAATGAGACGCTTTTGCTAAGGATTTTCTTTTTTTTATTATTATTAAAACAAAGGCACTAAAGTTTAAACCCTTTGCACAATAGCAGTGAGTAGTGAAGTGACATGCTGTTTTTACTTTTTGAAAAACACCAATGTTGAAATAACCAGCAGGAGCAGGCATAGGAGACAAGTAAATATAGAATATTATGCTTGCAAGCAATAACTGTGTCTATTAAGTATGCAGACCAGGCAGCACCATATGGATTTTTTTTTTTTCCCATTGCCTCA
Organism: Arctocebus calabarensis; assembly: GCA_963573935.1. Taxonomy (NCBI): domain Eukaryota; kingdom Metazoa; phylum Chordata; class Mammalia; order Primates; family Lorisidae; genus Arctocebus; species Arctocebus calabarensis. Next base: position 11,505 of record CAUYON010042745.1, read on the forward strand.
TTTTATAGGTGTCTGTGTGTGTAAGACTGGGTGTCTTATAAACTTTTATGAGTGAAATCATTGTTTTCATTAGTTTTTGTTGTAATTACCAAGATGCTTATTGTAATTTCTGATTGATCTTCAATCGGCCCTGCCTCATAATATTTTATCTTGAAAACTCTCTGCCTTTAGGCCTCTTAGGTACTGGATGATTTATCTATAAACCTTCAACATACTCAAGAGTTCAATATTTAAAGGGACCCATTTGAAAAGGAAGAATGCATCTATAAAGCAAATATTCTGCTGGATAATTTTGCGGTTAGGTAGGTGAGTCACACCGGTCCTGCTGAGACCTGTTCTTCATAGCAGTCAGAGCATGCGAGGTTATCCACTGATGTCTCAGTTTATTTCCTGTACACCTCCCATTACATTGTATTTTCTACAAGGGCAGGGATCATACCTTTTGATTATTTTTCTTTCTTTAAAAACTTTTTTAGGTTTGGTGTGTGGCTCATGCCTGTAATCCTAGCACTCTGGGAGGCAAATTCAGGTGGATCGCCTGAGCTCAAGAGTTCGAGACGAGCCCGAGCAAGAGTGAGATCCTATCTCTAAAAGAAAAATAGCCAGGCATCGTGGTGGCCGCCTGTAGTCCCAGGTACTTGGAAGGCTGAGGCAAGAGGATCGCTTGAGCCCAGGAGTTTGAGGCTGCTGTGGGTGATGACACCACGGCACTCTACCCAGAGCAACAAAGTCTCTAACAAAAAAAAAGTTTTGTTTTTTTTTTAAAGTGTGGTAAAAAGTACAAAACACAAAATCTACCATTTAAATTTTTTTTTTGAGACATAGTCTTTTTTGTCTTAGGTAGGGTGCTTTGGTGTCATCGTAGCTCACAGCAATCTCAAACTCCTAGGCTCAAGTCATCCTCCTCCCTCAGCCTCCCACGTAGCTGGGACTACATTTGCCCACCACCACCCCTGGCTAGCTTTTCTATTTTTTGTAGAGATGGGGTCTCGCCCTTGCTCAGGCTAGTCTTGAATTCCTGAGCTCAGGCGATCCACCTGCCTCAGCCTCCCAGAGTGCTAGGATTACAGGTGTAAGCCACTGCACCTGCCCCATTTCAATGTGTTTTAAGTATGGGGCTCAGTGGAATTAAGCACACTCCGACTTTCGTGCTGACCTCACCACTATGTCCAGGACTTTTCATCTTCCCAGATTGACACTCTGTAACCATTAACCAGTGACTTTTCATTCCTCCCTCCCTGCAGCCCCTGACAGTCATCCTTCCATTCTCCATCTTTATGAATTTGACTCTTCTAGGGCAGCTCACACAAGAGGAATCTCATATGATTTGTCCTCTATGACTGGCTTTTGACACCCAGGATAGTGTCTTCAAGGTTTGTCCCTGTCATGGCCTGTGTCACAATGTGCCTTTATTATTTATTTATTAATTTTTTTATTAAATCATAAACACATAGATCATGTACATATGAATGCATTTATGGGGTACAATGTGCTGATTTCATATAGAATGAGGAACACTTACATCACACTGGTTAATATATACCTCATCTTGTTCACTTAATCATTGTGTTAAGACATTTATACTCTATAGTAATAGATCCAACATTTACCCTTGCATTATGCACCATAGGTGTGATGTCACCATTCACCCTCCCTTGATATGACCACCCCTTTCCCCTCCCATAACCCCCTTCTTCCTTCTTCACCTTGGGCCATAGTTGTGATCTATTCATCATATGAAAGTGTGAGTGATTGTTAATTTGTTTCATAATAGTACTGAGTACATTGGATTTTTTTTTTTCCATTCTTGAGATACTTGACTAAGTACGATATGGTCCAGTTCCATCCATGTAAATGTAAAAGAGGTAAAGTCTCCATCTTTTTTAAGGTTGCACAATATTCCATGATATACATATACCAAAATTTATTAATCCATTCATGGGTCGAGGGGTATTTGGGCTTCTTTCATGACTTGGCCATTAGGAATTCAGTTGCAACAAACTATCTGGTGTAAATATCTTTGTTATAAAGTGATTTTTGGTCTTTTGGATATATACCTAGTAGCGGAATTACAGGATCAAACAGCAGGTCTACTTTTAGATTCCTGAGTATTCTCTATCCTTCTTTCCCAAAGGGGGGTATCAGCTTGCACTCCCACCAGTGGTGCAGAAGTGTTCTCTTTTCTCCACATCCACTCCAACATCTGCAGTTTGGGGATTTTGTTATGTGAGGCACTATTACGAGATTTAGATGATATCTCAAGGTGGTTTTGATTTGCATTTCTCTGATGATTAAAGATGATGAGTATTTTTTCAAGTGTCTGCAGGCCATGCACCTATCATCTTCATAGAAGCTTCTGTTCAAGTCCCTTGCCCACAATGAAATGGGATTCTTTTCTTGTTAATAAGTTTAAGTTCTCTATGGATCCTGGTCATCAAACCTTTGTCAGAAGCATAACCTGCAAATATCCTCTCCCATTCTGAGGGTTGTCTATTTGCTTTAGTTACTGTGTTCTTGGCTGTGCAGAAGCTTTTTAGTTTGATCAGATCCCAGTAATGTATTTTTGGTATTGCTTCAATTGTCCATGGGGTCCTCCTCATAAAGTATTCTCCCAGGCCAATTTCTTCAAGTGTTTCTCCTGCACTCTCTCCAAGAATCTTTATCGTTTCATATCTTAAGTTTAAATCTTTTAAGCAGTGAGAGTCAATTTTTGTTAATGGTGAAAGGTGTGGATCCAGTATCAGTCTTCTACAAGTTGCCAGCCAATTCTCCCAGCACTATTTGTTAATTAGGGAATTTTCCCCAATTTATATTTTTAATAGGCTTATCAAAAATCAAGTGACCATAAGTGTCTGGGTTCATCTATTCGTTCTCAATTCTGTTCCATACATCTACCTCTCTATTTTTGCCAATACCATGTTGTTTTGATCACTATAGATTTATAGTATAGTTTGAAGTCTGGTAATGTGATTCTTGATTTGTGTTTATTTCTGAGTAATGTCTTAGCTATTTGAGGTTTTTTCTGGTTCCATATAAAGCGAAGTTCTATTTTTTCCAGATCTTTATAGTATGATGCTGGTGCTTTGATAGGTATTGCATTAAATTTGTAAATTGCTGTGGGTAATATGGACTTTTTAAAATGTTGATTCTTCCTAGCTATGAGCATGGTATGTTTTTCTATTTGTTAACATCTTCAGCTATTTCTTTTCTCAGAGTTTCATAATTCTCTTTATAAAGATCTTTCATGTCCTTTGTTAGGTAAATTCCCAAGTATTTCATCTTCTTTGGCACAACTAAAGGGAGAGTCCTTGACTATTTTTTCGGCTTGACTATTATTGGTATATATAAAAGCTACTGATTTATGAGTATTGATTTTGTATCCTGAGACGCTACTGTATTCCTTGATCACTTCTAAGAGTTTTGTGGTTGAGTCCCTGGGGTTTTCCAGATATAAAATCATGTCATCTGCGAAGAGTGAAAGTTTGATTTCCTCTGACTCTATTAGGATACCCTTGATCACCTTCTCTTACCTGATTTTGATGGCTAAGACTTCCATGACAATGTGAAAAAAAGCAGTGGAGACAATGGGCAACCTTGCCTGGTTCCTGGAAATGTTTTCAATTTTACTCCATTCAATATGATATTGGCTGTGGGTTTGCTGTAGATGGCCTCTATCTGTTTAAGAAAAATTCCTTCTATACTTATGTTCTTAAGTGTTCTGATCGTGAAAGGGTGCTAGATATTGTCAAAAGCTTTCTCTGCATCTATTGAGAGAATCATGTGTTCTTTGTTTTTTATTTTGTTTATGTGATCTATGATATTTATAGATTTACGTATATTGAACCAACCTTGAGACCCTGGGATAAAACCCACTTGGTCCTGGTGTATAATTTGTTTGATGTGTTGCTGGATTCTGTTTGTTAGGATCTTATTGAATATTTTTACATCTGTGTTCATTAAAGATATTGGTCTATAGTTTTCTTTTCTTACTGGGTATTTTCCTGGTTTGGGCATCAGGGTGATATTTGCTTCATAGAATGTGCTGGGAAGTATTCCTTCTTTTTCAGTGTTTTGGAAAAGGTTGAGTAATACAGGTACTAGTTCCTCTTTATAAGTTTGGTAGAATTCTAATGTGAGGCCATCTGGTCCTGGACTTTTCTTTTTAGGAAGATTTTGTATAGTTGATTCTATTTCCAGGATTACAGGTGTGAGCCACTGCACCTGCTCCTACTTGATATATGTTCAGAATTTTCAATTTTTTTCTGATTAAGTCTAGGAAGTTGGCATGCTTCCAAGTATTGGTCACTTTCTTTCAGATTTTCATATTTCTGAAAATAAAGTTTTTTTGTAGTATTCGTTAAGGATTTTTTAAATTTCTGAGGTGTCCGTTGTTATTTTGCCTTTTTCATTTCTGGTTGATGATACTATGGACTTTAATTTTCTATTTTTGGTTAGGTTGGCCAAAGGTTTGTTAATTTTGTTGAATTTTTCAAAAAAACAACTTTTTGATTTATTGATCTTTTGAATAATTCTTTTATTTTCAATTTCATTTAATTCTGCTGTAATTTTATTTATTTATTTTCTTTTGCTCAGTTTGGGGTTGGAATCTTCTTTTTTTACCAGTTGCTTAAAATGCCCCATTAAGTTATTGACTTCCTCTCTTTCCATTCTCTTGAGGAAGGCTTGCTTACAGTGCTATAAATTTTCCTTTTAGGACTGCTTTTGCAGTATCCCACAGGTTTGGATAATTCATGTCTTCATTATTGTTTTGTTCCAAAATTTTTGCAATTTCCTTCTTAATCTCATCTATGATCCAGGTATCGTTCAGCATAAGGTTATTTAGTTTCCATGTCTTTGCATGAGTATGCAGGTATCTGTTATTGGTGAGTTCAACTTTTATTCTGTGATGATCCAAGAAAATAGAAGGAATAATTTCTCTCTTTCTTTCTTCCTTTTTTTTGCAGTTTTTTCACCAGGGCTGGATTTGAACATGCCACCTCTGGTACATGGGGCCAACGGCCTATTCCTTGAGCCACAGGTGCTGCCCCAAAGAATAATTTCTATACTTTAAAATTTGACGAGGTTAGACTTGTGACCTAAGATGTGGTCAATTTTGGAGGATGTTCCATGGGCTAATGAGAAAAATGTGTATTCAGTTTTGTTAGGATGAAATGTTCTACAGATGTCTGTTAAATTCAACTGTAGTATGGTGAAGTTTAAATCCAAAATTTCTTTGCTTGGTTTCTTATTGGAAAATCTATCCAACAGTGCCAAAGGGATGTTCTCCAACTATTATGGTGCTGAAAGATATTAAATTACTCATATCTGCTAGTGTCTCCCTTATAAATTGAGGAGAATTCTGGTTGGGTGCATAAATGTTAATAATTGACATCTCATCATGTTGAGTGTTTCCCTTAACAAATATGAAGTGACCATCCTTGTTTTTCTGTACTTTTGTTGGTTTAAAGCCTAGTGTATCTGCAAATAACATTGCCACTCTTGCTTTTTTCTGATTTCCATTTGCCTGGATTATAGATGCCCATCCCTTCACCCAGAGTCTATGTTTATCCTTTAAGGTAAGATGAGATTCTTGTGTGCAGCATATATCTGGCCTGAGTTTTTGTATCCAGTCAGCCAACCTGTGCCTCTTAAGAGGACAGTTTAAGCCATTCACATTAATTGAGAGTATTGATAAGCCTGGTAGTATTTTTGACCACTGTGGAAAAGACTGGGTTTTGAATGAGTTTACTTTGGTGGTAGAGCATTGTGCTGGTCATTATGGAAGATGGGTCTGAGGATATCCTGAAGAGCTAGTTTGGTTATGGCAAATTTCTTTGATGTGTATATGTCATTAAAGTATTTAACTTCTCCATCATAAATGAAGCTCAATTTGGCTGGATACAGGATCCTGGGCTGAAAGTTGTTTTGTTTTAGGAGATTAAAGGTCCATGACTATACTCTTCTGGCTTGAAAAGTTTCAGCAGAAAGATCTGCAGTCATTCTAATATTCTCCCCCTTGTAGGTTATGATTTTCTTACGTCTGTCTGCTTGCAGGATTTTCTCCTTCATATTAACTTTGGCAAAGTTAATTACAATGTGTCTAGAAAATGCTTTATTTGGGTTGAGTTGTGCTGGGGTTCTGAAACTGTCTGCTATCTGAATTTCAGTGTCTCTTTCCATGCTTGGGAAGTTCGCCTCAATTATCTCTTGGAGTAGAGTATCTGTGCCTTTTGGACCATCCTCTTCTCCTTCAGGGATTCCTATGAGGCAACTGTTTGCTCTTTTGGAGTGGTCCCACAATTCTCTCAGGGAATGATCTCTACTTCTCTTCCTATTTGAGCATTTGGGAGTGTTCAAAAGCTTTGTCTTCAATGTCAGAGATACTTTCTTCTGCCTACTCCATTCTGTTACTGAGGGATTCTACTGTATTTCTCAGATCTTTGAGGGCTACAAGTTCTTGACTCAATGTGTCAAAATTTTTGGTGGTTTTGTCTTTGAATTCATTAAATTCTTGAAACAACTTTTGAAATGCTCCTTGAATTTTTAATTCCATCTTTATCTCCAATCTGTAATATAAATTCTGAATTCAATTTCTGACATCTCAGCCATTTGTTTATGAATGGGATCTTCTGTTGTGTCTCCTTTGTCATTCCTACTCTGATTATTCATGTTGCCAGAGTTTTTCCACTGATTCTGCCCCATGATTATGTTTCACCATTTGGCTTGAGAAGCCAGCAAGGTGAAATTGAATTGAGGGCTCCTGAAGTTGTAATTAACCAGCCTTTTACCAAGAACTGGGACTGGTGATTGTGGCTTTTCCCTTAGATCTTTACAAAGGTCCCATTCAGAACTACTGCCAGAAACTCTGGACACCTGCTTGGTGTGGTGAGGCTAGATGGTGCTGACCAGTATTCAGCTAGTCTCTGTCCAATCCTAGTGAATCAGTGGCTTTAGGCTGAATCTCAGCTGTGGAGATGCAGAAGCAACTAAGACACCCGGCTCCCCCACAGGCAACAACTGGAAGGGGAGAATCCCACACTCCCACAACAACACAGCCAGGGTGCAATCTTGGTGGGTCCCTGGGTGATCAGCCTAGGTCAAGAGTTCCAAAGTAATTGTCCCAGTGGGCACAAACACCAATCATGTGGGAGAGTTCAAAAGGTCTTCGGCATCTAGGCAGTGGGAGTCCACTGGCATTTTGACCCCAGTGGGAGGAACTGTGCAGTTGCCACCACTGTCAGGGGCGGAGCTGCCACTGTCGAGGGGGTGCTGCTGGTCTGGAGTACTTCTGTGTGCAGGTCGCAGGAGCCGGTGGGGAGCTGAGGGGGTTGCCACCGGCTGCAAGGGTCACAGGAACCTGGCAGGGAACCAGCGGGTGGAGTTGCCAGCCTAGGAGGCCTCAGGGGTCATAGGAGCTGGACAGGATTCACCAGGTAGGTTGCAGGTCTCAGGAGCTGGGTGCGAATTGCTAGGCCTGGACTGCGGGTCGCAGGAGTCAGATGGGGAGCCAAAAGGCAGAGTCACTGGTCATGGGCCATATGGGTCACAGGAGCTGAGAGAGAGAGTCTCCTGCCGTGGGCTATGGGTTGCAAGTCTAGGCAGCAGTCACTGGTGGCTGATGGGTCTCAAGAGCTAGGCATGGAGCCAGAGGGTGGAGTCTCTGTTCATGGGCTGCAGGGGTCACAGGAGCCAGTTGAGAGTCACCATCTGTGGGCTGCAGGTTGCAAGGGCTGGGTGACGGTCACTGGCCATGGGCCGTGGGTCTCAGGAGCAAAACAAGCATCGCCAGCTGTGGGCCTGCGGGTTGCAGGAGCCTGGTGGGGAGCTGAGCCCCCCACTGCGGGCTGGTGAGTTGGGGAGCTGGTGGGCCACCAGTCCCCGGTGGTTGGTAGTTCGGGACCCAAGCTCTGCTCTTTACAGCACAGGGCAAGTCTCTCCCCTCTTGTGACTCCCTCTATTAAAGTAGTAGTCTTAGTGCAACTGTCCCACAGATGATGAGGTGCCCTGTCCTAGCAAAAATCTGCCAAACGCACTGGAATTGGCAGGGGGTAGTCTTCCAGACCGCCAGGAGAGGTGGGAGGGGTGGATTGGGAGTTCAGGAAGGTAGGGAGACTATTAGTTCAACTTTTGGCCCAGGCAAGAGACTGTCTGGGCTTGCAGCGGTCTCTCTCTGCGGAGGGAGTCCCGGCCCTCAGTCTTTCTCTCCTCTTTGGTGAAACAAAAGGTCCTCTGTTTTCTACTCGCCTCAAGCCGCTCTCCTGAAGGGGAGGGAAGGATTCCTGTCCTCTTTGGGATGGGTTTCATACCTGAAATTTATTTCCTTGGCATCCCAGCTTGTCTCAGCAGGGGTGACGTGAACCTATTGATCCTCTCTCTCAGCTCAGCTCCCAATCTTCCTGCTTTATTGGGTTATTCTGGTCATTATTTCTCCCTCTGCATGGGCGCCTCTGCCCAGAGCTGGCTTCAGGCGGCCATCTTGCCTCCCTCCTCTGTGCCTTTACTTTTTATAACCACATACCTAGAATCTAGCTCAAGGCTTGCAAAGAATGGGAAGTAGTGGGCAACAACACTTATTTGTTGACCAGTTTCATGGAAAAATGACTCAGAGCCACCTCACGTTCCTCTGCATAACCTTGGGACCAGGGGTGCCAGAAGGTCACTTCAGTAGTTCGTAGAGAAATAAAAGAATCATTTGACTTCCTGGTTTCTGAAGAGGACACACGAGGACACACGAGGAGATACTTTTTGGAACATGAAACCTTCCCCAGGTCCCCCACGTGTTGCTCCAATCCAGTGGATAAAAAGCGACTCCGTGTTGTATTTTCTTGGGCTTGTAATTTGGTTGTCTTTGTGCTTGCTGTTAATTAACTGGTGGGCGAGTGTGCTGTTTGTCTTTTTGTCCACATCGGAACTTGTCAGGAGTCAGTGACGAGCCCCCTGAAGCTGGGTGGCACCCCGATAATTAAGGTTTGGAGGGCTTCCTACTGGCCCCATCATGTGCCATTCATCTCCTCTGCTTCACCTGAAGGGTGGCTGACACATGTCAATGCAGTGGTCTCCTCTCGCACGCACAGCAGCGGGACACTTCCCACGTTTTAATGGCTGAGCAAATTTCATCCCCAGCAGCTCTGACAAAATGCAAGTGCGTTGTCAGGCTCGCCTGGGAAGATAAGTGTGTTTAGGAAAGAAGAAAAGTCTAGACACATCAGAACTGTCAGACACACACACATTTATCATTAGCATCTCAAGGCAAAACAATCATCCAAAGCTTTATTTGAATATTTAAATGGGATGAGGAACAATGGCTTGGTGTTCTGTATTATCCTTTCCTTCGGCCAGCGTCTTACCTTTAAGGGACATCAGCAACAGAAGAGTGTTGAGTAGTTTCTTTAGAACTGATAATATCCCCACGTGCAAGGTTGGCGTCTGTGTTATAAAACCATCCAATCATTGCAAGTCATGTGGTGGGGGGCTCTCTACTACCCTGCTTGTGTTTATCTCATATCTCTCTCTCTCTCTCTTTTCCACTTTGTTTAAATCCAGCATGGTTTGGCAGCAGCACCATTCATGGCCTACTGAGTCAGAATCTGTATTTTAAAAAGAGCCCCGGGTGACATCAACATTTGAGAAATTCTGGTCTTGGTCACTTAGCTCTCCTGTTCTCAGATATCACTTTAGTCTTACTCATTTGAGGACTGAATATGGTTAAAGCAACCAAACAAACCCACAAATACCTGGGTGATTCTAAATAACAATCAAGATTGAGAATAACTGATCTTAGCCCAGGAAGTGCTATAGATGCCTTAAAAAAAAAAAAGAAACAAACAAAGAAAGAAAGTAAGAAAGAGAGAGAGAGAAAAAATAAGGAAGGAAGGAAGGGAAAAAGGAAGAAAGAAAGAAGGAAAGAAATGCTATCAGAACCTAACAGGAACAAGGGCAGGAACATTGCTTGTTGTGTTCTTTCCTAGGAAGGTGCTTGGACTATCAAGAAAAATTATCTGCTGAATGAATTGACTGTGCAAAATCCAAGGCTTAAATATTGTGTTCACCATGTTTTCATGTCTTCTTTTTCTCATCCAACAGGCATCTCTGTTGGGGACCCAGGTGGCATCTCCAGAATCAGGCACTGAGATAGAGTTTAGAATGTGACATGTCTATTTGGAATCAAAACCTGCTAAGGGAAAAAAGACTGGGCAGAGGCACAAGTCAAACTGCGATGAGGACCCGCAGGGACTCTTCTCCCTGGGAGATCTGGAGCCAGGGCTCCCCTCGGAGAGTCTGGTGTTGGCCCCACACCTTGCTTGGTCACTGTGTATAGGCTCTGAGGGAAGGGCATGACCTTGAGAAGGTGTTGTTGTGCACCTGCAGGTGGTTGAGGAGCAGATTTCTGCCTGTCTGCTGTCTTCTGACCATAATCCCACAGCTGGGCAGCAACTCCTTCCTTGGAGGTAAATCTTGGTAGGTCCCCCACCACATGACTTGCAATGATTGGATGGTTTTATAAGACAGACGCAGACCTTGTACGTGGGGATATTATCAGTTCTAAAGAAACTACTCAACACTCTTTTACTGCTGATATTCCTTAAAGGTAAGACACTGCCCAAAGGAAAGAATAATTGCAAGTGGCCAAAGAACAAATAGAGTAATGTTTAAGGATGTAGGCGCTGGGGTTTGCCTGCCTAGATTTGGTTCAGAATCAGCCACTCCCTGGCTGGGTGACCTTGGCCAGTTATTTGCCTCCTTTCTGGGTCAGTCTTCTGATTTTTAACATGGTGTTAATTGTATCCGCCTAACAAGGTGATTCCAGACTATGGTGAGAAAATGGATTAAGGCACATATTGGGCACTTACTTACTTAAGGTTACTTGTTATTATTCATAGACTACTTTGTATCACATATAAATTAAACATTTATAATATTATTGTAAAAATAAATGGAGTTTTCTTTTGGTTATATGAAAGAATAGACTAGGATGATAACAAGCTGGTGAGAGAGAGGGCAGTTTTATCCATCCTAAAGATAATAGAGATATTACTTCACTCCTCAGGGTTTAAGGACCATCTTTGCCTCCTTACACATTAGACAAGATACATTTGTTTGTGGCCTGTGTGCATTTTTCTTTCTTGTCAGAGCAGCAAGAACCTTGACTCTCTGCCTTTAAGTGAAGTCTTTTGGGAGATGATATGATGATAAGATTTGTAATTTCCCCCCTGTCTGTTCTTGCAGGATCTTGGCCTGCACTCCAGGCATGTCAGCTCCGTTTAACTCAATGATTTGGTGACTTCTTTTGGATCTCAGAAGGGCCCAAGGAATGCCACCAGCGAGTTTCGTAGTGAAGACATACTGCCGAGATTAAGCAAGGTTGGTTACATTTGAAAATGGAAAGGCTCAAAGCTTTGTTAGAACAAATCAATGCAATAGATCTCAGGTAGAACAGAACTGTAGCAGAATTGTGAAGTTCCCATAACTCCCCCCCCCACCCCCCCGCCACCACCACCACTGGTGCCTGTTAAGTTCCAGTACTAACAATTCTATTTAGGGGTGATTATGATATCATCACTGGTCCTTTTGTTTTCCGTCTTCCATTCCCTCTTGAGATCATAAAACTCAAACTCTGCAGAAGCTGGGATTATAATCCTTTGCATAGCCCAGCCCCAAATGGGGACTTAAAAACAGTAGAATTTTATTTAGTGTCACAGAAATAAAGGCCCCAAAAGAAACAGTGACCCTGCTGTGCAAATCTGTTATGAACCCTGGGTCCTTCTGTCCTATTTCTATCACAGGGCTGCTGCCTTTGTCATCACAGCCCACGTGGCTGCTCCTGGGCTGGTGTTTCAGCCGGGGGCAGGGGAGGAGGACGGCAGCCTCTTCCTTTCAAGGACAAACTGTACAAGTTGTACAGCCTCACTTCTCTGCACACATCTTTTTTTTTTTTGAGACAGTCTCACCTTGTCACCCTGGGTAGAGTACCGAGGCATCATAGCTCACAGCAACCTCAGACTCTGGGGTTCAAGGACTTCTCTTGCCACAGTTCCTGTGTGGGTTGGACTACAGGTGCTGCCATAATGCCTGGCTTGGTTTTTTTTTTTTTAGAGACGGGGTCTCACTCTCGTTCAGGCTGGTTTTGAACTCCAGAACTCAGGCAATCTATAAGCCTGGGCCTCCCAGAGTGTTGGAATTACAGGTATGAGCCACTGTGCCCAGCCCTCTTCACACATCTTTTAACCATGTGGTCCCAGCCAACTGCTAGCAAGACTGAGGAGTAAGGACTTGATGTGGCCTTGACTCAGTCAGAAACCCCGAGTCCGTCTGCTCTTCTCTTTCCGCTCTGGCTCCTGGGGCAGAGGTGGGGGCGTGGCAGCCAGACTCAGCTCCTCGATTCTGCACATGGCTGTGGTTACTGAGCTTGGTTTACAGTGGCTGGTGCAACCCCAGCTGGGCCAAGGTCCTTCAGTGAGAGAGGAGGTTACAGTCGGCCGAACCACATGCACTGGAGTCCTAACTCTGAAAGTCTGGGTCGTACTGGTGCTTCTGTTCTCACAGTCCTGATCCTGTGCACCAGCAAACCCGGAGGCTGCTTTCTCTGGCCCTGCTCACTTCTCACTCCCCTGCTTACGCTTCTTGGGATCACCTCTGAGATAAACAACTTGCATTTATAATTTTCATCTCAAGGTCTTCTTCTTGTTGAGGAACTTGGCTCAAGATGCTGCCGGTCCTGTTATATTTCCTCCCAGCATTTATTATTGTCTTGTTTACACTGTATTAGTGATTCTAAGTACATGATCTCGACACCAGCTTCCATCTTCCTGGAAGCTTGCTGGGAATGCAGACTCTCGGTGATGGCAAACTTGCCTCCGAGCCACCTGGACGGCTTGTTAGACCACAGATCGCTGGGGCTCAACTCCTGAGTTTCTGACTCTTTAGGCCTGGAGGGAAGCCCAACGTGGCCTGTCTAAAGAGTTCCCAGGGGCGTATGGCGCCCCTCCCAGGGGAAGAGCTCGACTGCAACTTGGACTGTACCTAGCAAACAGGAACAATGCGACCTAATTGTATGTACCCATATGTTAATCTGAAAGGTTATAAAAAAAGTTCCCAGCTGTGTTAAGGTTTCAGGGAAACAGAACCAATAGGAGATAATCTCTCTCTCTCTCGTAGATATAGATATACAGATATATAAGGGGGGCTTATTAAGGGAGTTACCTTACTACTTTACTGTGGCCCAGAGGTCCCATGACCTGCTGTCTGCAAGCTGGAGAACCAGAACAGTTGGCGGTATCATTCATTCTGAGTCCAAGACCTTGGGCAGCCTAAAGCTGAGGGTGTAACTCTCAGTCTAAGGCCTGACGTGGTGGGAGCGGGGCGACTGGTAGAAGTCTTGTGGTTTGAAGGCCCAGGAACTAGGAGCTGCACCGAGGGCAGGAGAGGACGGACATCCCAGCTCGAGATGAGGGAGGGAATTTGCCTTGCTCTTGCCTTTTCTCTTCTATTGAGGCCCTCAAGGGTTTGGACGATGCCTGCCCCCGTTGGGGAGGTTGATCTCCATGCAGTCTACAGATTCCAATACCCATCTCTTCAGGGAACATCTTCACAGACACCTCCAGAATTGACATTTCACCAGCTATCTGGGTTCCTTAGGGCCGGTAACATGTAGGATTAACCATCTTGCTGGTGATGATGGAGCACACTGAGAATGATTGCTGTCCCCTGGGTGCGAGCTGCACGACAACAAGGACTTATGTTGTTGATTCACCGCCATCGCCCCAGCCTCAGGGTCAGTCCTGGGACATGGTGAACACTTGCTTTACATTTTTCGAATGAATTTACCTTAGGCACAGAACAGGTTTACCTGGACCAAATAAGTGATTAGTATGGAGCGTTGGGCTCTGGTTTGTCTGCCCATGCCTTGCTCTTCATGCTGTTACATGGATTTGGTCCATCTACGGCATAAACATTCAAGACAATTGTGTTCGTCCTGTTGTATTATAATTGTTGCTAGAATCAATATTTATTGCAGACAGTACCCATAGATGTCAGTCACTGTGTTAGCCACTTCAACGCATGGTCTAATTTAATCCTTCTTTCAACCCTACGATGCAGGTACTAATTTAATCCCTGTTTTACAAACAAGGAAACTAAGGCTCAGAGACCTTAGCTGACTTGCCCCGTATCACCCTGTGGGCTGGGGTGGGAGGTCAGAATTGGAGCCCAGATCTGACTTCAAAGTCTGTGTTCCTAACACACAAACTGTTAGATTGTCTTCCTGCTCTGTGACTGAGCGTGACTCCCTCCAGCTAACTGCACCTCCTTTTGTAACGTGGTCAAAAAGTTAATTGGCACTGGTTAAGTCACATTCCCAATACCAAGTGACACTAACAGCCCTAACTGGAACAGACTTCAGCCAACTCATAGCTTGATCTTCCTTTTTCCTTCCTGTCCCCTCATATGGTTGCATAGTGTGCTATGGAACTGTCCCCGATGGATGGACACTTAGGTTGTTTCCAAGTTTTGGATGTGCTCAAGAGAGTGGTGAATAATATTGTGCACATAATTATAACTACAGGCATAGCGATTTCCAGACAAGTTTTCTTTTGTACCACCTGTGGTAGTTCCAAGTTCTTTATCATACAGTCATGTAGTATATTAGTTAATCATTTGTGTCCCTTTCAAGGGCATTAACATTTCTCACTGCGCTCAGGCCCACCATTCTACTCATCACCGTCAGCAGATGCTACCTCTGGAGACCATCCGAGTTCACAAGACCCCTCGCCTTGTGAACTCTGCCTCTATCTGCTCTCTCATATGCAAGCTTTGCTCTTCAGACCTTTTCTTTTTGTGCTGAGACTTTGCCTTCACCCTGCCTTTCCGCTTTCATGAAAGAGTTGTCCATATTATGAAGATTAAGAAACTGAGATTGGTCATCCAATTATGCCAATTATATATGAAAGAAGGCAATTCTTTTGATTTTTTTAAGATGCCTTCTCTGTAATCACTTAACTGTCTTGTCTCTTATGGGTTCTGTATCACATAGGCAAGAGGATTTTTCTGTTTTAACTCGCATTTCCACTTAAAATGTAGAAAAGTCGTTTTCTTCTCCTCCATATTGGTCAAACAGCCTCTGTTAATGATGCAATTAGTGAAACTATGCAAGACAAAGGAGGAAGATCTTTCAGTTTTTCAAAGTCAATGAAGTGGCAAAATTTGCCAAGTTTGCTGTATGTGCAAAATATTTCGCAAAGTTCTACTGTGGTAATGTGTTTTTTGAGCAGCTACTGTAGTTGCTGAAGCTAAATTATAATAATTTGATGACTGTGTGCAAGATGAATTCACTGAAACTCCTACCTCCTCCATGGCTGTCAGGCTTGGTTTGGAAAGGGGAGAAGCTCTCTATCATCCTTGGTCACACCCAGAATGTGTTCTGTGCTGGAGATTTCTTAACCTTGGTTCCCTTTGTTACTTTCTCTCTAGAGCATCTCCCCCGACTTTTTTCTCCAGAATTCTGTTTCCTGGTGAACAGAGTCTGCTAAATTCTTATTCACATTCAAAAGAATGATGTCTTCTCTTCCCACTCAATTGACTTCCTGAGGTCACCCTGCTTCCAGAGGAAATGTTTATTACTGTATTCCCCGTGTCCTTCTGGGTTAGGAAGTTATATTGGTTACACCTCACTCACTCACCAATGCATCTTTCAGATTATTGTTCTTACACCATCATGTAAAAATTTCTATTCTTTTGAAGTTTATGCCATGTGTCTGTACCACCTAACCTCTACCTACCACCGTGATTTGCTGGAGCTGGCCTATATTGGCTCTTTTCATCTTATTTGTTCAAGAACATCATGTTGGTAGCTTGAAATTGGCCATGGTGGGAGTTGGAGTATTTACACCATGGACATTGGCCAGTGCTACACATCAGCTGGTTGTTAAATATTCCTAGTGCCCCACTGACCCTCTCTCTGTGGCTATATACTTTTCTCCTGGTTGCCCTCTGCATTTGTTGACGACTTTGGCTTCCAGATCACAACACTATTTTTTCCTCCAAGTCATACAATAAACAGTCAGGGAGTTTGACCTCTATGTTGAGTTAGCATGTTAGAGCCAAGTTATTCCACATTCTGCCATGAGAGGGCTGGACCAGTACAACAAAGGATTGTTCCACCTCCTGCATGGCTTTCCATCATCCTGTCAGGAGTGCAGGCAGTTAAGACACTTTGTCATCATTATTTGGACCTGGAACCAACTTCAGTTTTATATAAAGCACAAAGTATTCCTTGTACAGTTTGAATACACTTTGCACATAGTGAAGGAGAATTATATTCTATTTTATTTGGAAATTCACCAAGAGGTTTTTACAAAAAAAAGAAAAAGAAAAAATCATGTTCCTGATGGCAATTCCACCCTTGTATTTGAGTCACCCATTTAACACCTTATCAGTCTGTATTTGAAGCTATTGTATTCAGGGGACTTTACATGTAACTATGAGCATCAGCCTTCTTTATCAGGTCTTCTAATATAGTCATGCCTAAGATATACCAAAATACATATTAGTTATTATAAATTGTATCTTTTAAAAATGTTTTTATCCTAGAGTTGGAGCTTTATGATTTTTTTTTAAATTATACAGGTGGAAAATTTGTATTATTTCATTTTAGAGTAGCAAATAGGGTGTTACAGAGGAGGCTGCTGGATTGGGAAGGATTGAGAGACAAGCCGCTTTGATTTTCCAGTTTCTGGTGGTGATCACTTTCATGCCATGTCATTCCTTGGGATCTATTCTGGACATAATCAACATCAAGACAAGCCCATCTCTGAAATCCAAGCATTACTTTTTTATAAGCAGCCTCTGATTTCTCCCGCCCTCTCCTTCTCTTGCGCCTAGTACAATGGTCTTCCACTTTAGAGAAACTTCCAGGATCTTGACCCTTCGACTCTCTCCTTTTTGTCGTCTCATTGATGGCATAGCATGTTATGAATCCAACCTCTAGGGATAGGCATTTGGATTGTTTCCAAGGTTTTGATGTCCTGCCTAGTGTGGTGAATCATACTGCATACATGTTCAATTGCAAGCTTAGGATACATTCCCCAAAGAGGACTTGGTGACTTCTTGGAAAGAATTTTGATACTATTACCAGTTAGCCTCCCTGCATTCTGGCCAGTGCTACTTTGTAAAAAGAAAATTACAGATTTCACTTCCTGAAACACAGATGTTTACAGAGGTGTTTGTCATTCCTCCCAGGCCTAAATAGTACCTAGTTTCCTTTGCTCTTTTCTGTCAGCCAAGCTTATGCATCTTTTACTGCTACCATCCTTGTTCAAGCCACCTGAATTATTGCAATGGTCTCTTAACAGTCTCCCAACTTCGGCCCCTGCCCTAAGTCTGTTCTCAATTTATACCCTTCCTCTTCCTGAACATCCACCTGCCCCCAAACTGCCATGGCCTGTGTGCTGTGCTACCCACCAGCTGCCCCTTCACCTAGGGCTCCCTTCATCCCCTTCTCACTCCAGATTAGCCCACCTGTCTTCTCAGGGCCTTGGCCCTTGCTTTCTCCCTGGTCTGCCTTACTCCCAGCCACCCACAGGGCTCCTCCTCCCACTTCCAGGATCCCTCTGCACACGGATCAAGGAGGACTTCCTAGATCCTCTGTAAAATATTAGTCCCTCCCATTTCCCGAGTCGCTTTTCTTTACAGTACTTATAACTCTCTGACATATTTATTGCTGCCATTAATGAGGGCAGGACTTGTTCTGTTTTCCTTTCCACTGCTTTATTTATTTATTTTTTCCATCTCCAGCACAGGGCATATAATAGATCAGTCTCAGATGATACATATTTCAGGCTTTGGGGGACAGAGGGCTGTGTAGTCCCTTTTGAGCTCTGACACCGTGACATGAAAGCAGCCACAGATAATATCTGAACAAATACATGTGGCTGAGTTGCAATAAAACTTTATTTACAGACATTGTAAATTGAAATTTCATGTAATTTTTCAGGCATCAGGAAATATTGTTCTTTTGATTTAAAAAAATGTAAAAACCATTCTTAGCTTATGAGCTGCACAGGCTGAGAGCTGAATTTGGTCTGTAGGTTGTGGTTTTCCAACTCTTCTACTAGGTACTTAAAACTATTTTATTTCATCAATAGATATGTATATAAGGAATTTGTATGTATTGGAATTTGTATTTATTTGAAATATGTTAGGCACATGTCAAACTCTATTTTTAAGCCTGTGCATTTGAACAAATATGGCCCAGAATCAAATGTGCCTTCTGACTATATAACTTATTTACTTTAACATTTTTTTAAACTATCCTTCATATCCCTCAATTGCAAAAGGATTATTAATATTGTGAATTTTAGGAATAGGACTTGGTTTAGCAAAGGTCTGAAAACTGCAGTGTAGCCTATAGGTCACAATAGAAATCATCTCTAGTTTATTATATATGTATTTTTAAGAAACAGAAGAAGGGTGAAAAGTCTCTGTGTATTTTCAGCTGGAATGGACATCTACAGCTTTTTCCTTTGACTTTTAGAGTTTATCTTAATTGAACTTTCAGCACCACCGTCGTCTTTCTCTGCAAACTCTGTTTGGAAAAATAGACCTTCAGACCCCAGTAAGAGCACTCAAACTCCTCAGAGCAAATAACTTAAACATAACAAATTGAAGCTTACAAAAGTCAGAATTGTAAAACTAATAGGGCTGTTAAAACCAGCTTTCCTGAAAATTATGAATTGGTTGGCCTGTTTCTTATAATGGCAAATAGTGAATCTTGATCATTCATCAGTGCACATGTCATAAATTAGGTGCTGAGAGAGGCTGCAAAATTCTTTATGGCATCACAGAAAGCGACTGTGGCCGTCTTCACATCACATGGTGAGATTCCAGCGGTGCCAGCACACATCCGGCAATGAAAGTTTGAAAATTGTAACAAGTTGTCAAATGTTTATCAACGGAATTTTATGAAGGACTAAAAAGTTATGTACGATACTGCACAGACCATTAGGGGAATAATAATAGTAATAAAGAGACTTTATTCTCATCAAGACTTATGTGGCAGCTCGCTTTTCTCCCCAAACTCGGTTAATGGAGGTTGGGAAAGGCAAATAATTCAATACTAGAAGGAGAACAGCTCGAAGCATTAGATGGAATATCTGTATTATGTGTTGAATAGAATGTAATGAATGTGTGCAGCTATATCTCTATGGATATGTAGATCTCTCTGTATTTATGGAGAAAGATATTCAGGATTGAAATCCAGCCATAACACAATTGTGCCCGTTGTGTTTTATGGGCTCTGCTGCAGCTTAGGCAAGAGGTGGCTTTGGGGACCAGACAGAGCTGGGTTCAGTTCCTGACTCCACTGCTGACTATTTTTGTAACCTTTCTAACCCTGAAGTCCCTTTTGCATAAAAGACAGGGTAGTCATAAAGCTACCTTATTAGGCTTGTTGTAATGTTTTAAAAAATAAAAACATTGGCGGTGCCTGTGGCTCAACGGGAGTAGGGCGCCGATGCCATATGGCGGAGGTGGCAGGTTCAAACCCAGTCCTGCCAAAAACTGCAAATAAATAAATAAATAAAAATAAAAACATTTAGCACAATTCCTAACACATGGAGCCATGACCAAAAATAAAAATCTTGTCGACGTCCCTTCAAAGTTGCATGGCCTTGAGCTGGTCGCTTTACCTCCCCCGGCCTCCGTTTCCCCATTGACTTAGTGGTAATGATAATTTCTACTCCTATATCTTGTGGCATCGCGTGGGCATACTCTGAGCTAACCTATGTGAAGAGCCCAGCACAGAGTGGCATGTGCATGTGCTCTTAGAACTCTCCTTTTCTTTGACTAAGGGGAATATTCTTAAAAGAGAGACAAAATACACTATCTTTGGAGAAGCAGCCTTATAATAACTATGTTTTATAAGTCACCATTAACATTTCTTCAGAAGGTTCTAGACGTTTATTGAACATCACAAGTTCATGTGTCTACAACCTAAGGCTGTGGGAAGCAGATCTAGTTATTATTGGTGTCTTCTACTAGGGCTCGAGATCCCTTAGGGCAGGGAATTGGTGCTTTTGTCCAGCTCTGCATCCCTAGCAAGTTTACCTGGCACATACAGGTGCTCAATTTGTGGATGCTCTGTTAATATTTTTAAACAAACACATTCGCATCTGGGCAAAGCCATAAAGAAACCCACCAGTGCATGTTCTATTTGTTCCTTTGCACCAAGGGAAGGGGTGCCCTTTGTCGGGATGCCTGCAGTAAACAGCACAGTCCAATCTGGTCATTTGAGGATAATAAAGAAAGGGGTATTGAAATTGGGGCGGGCAGCCGTGTAGAGAGGCCAATGGGCATGCAGAGTCCTGGGGTACAGGGGATGCTGGCATCTACCCACCTACCTCTCCGTTGACCTGAAGGAGGAAGGGGAGGAGAGTTCCTTGATTGAGGACGATCCTGCCAGACTGTGAGCTTTCTTCGAGGCAGGTGCCAGCTCTGCATGAATCCATGTGGCCAGGCTGAACTATACTCCTAGTCTCTTCTCTGAGATGTGGCTGGAGTAGCATGAAAATGCAGCCCTTTTTGCAGCTGTCTGCCATTTCACCTCCGAGGTCTGCGGCAGCCCCTGGGTCTGCTGCAGCCTCCCTGTCCTAGGTATGTGGCCGTTTGGGACACCCACACCACGTCAGAGGTAACAAGAATGGACACGGGTTCCAGTCCATCTTTGGGGGCTCCAGCTCGCGCTTGTAGGTTCCAGCTTGACCCTGTTCTCAATTTTATATCCATCTTCCCACCCGACAATCTGCCCGGAGGACCTCAAACCCCAGAGTCACCCGCTCCCATGAGCGCTTTGGGTCAGATCAGTGAGACCAAAGGGTATGTCTGTCGGCACCTCTGCGTCTGCGTCTGCAGCTACGTCTGTGTGCAGGTCTGCGTGGGTGTCTGCGTCTGCATCTGCGTCTACATCTAAGGCTGTGCGTCTGTATCTACGTCTACATCTACGTCTGTGTATAGTTCTGCGTCAGTGTCTGCGTCAGTGTCTACGTCTGTGTCTACGTCTGCGTCTGTGTCTACTCCGTCTCCGTCGACGCCTGTGTCTGCAGCTACAGCCAAGTCTGTGCGTCTATATCTACGTCTACGCCTGCGTCTGCGTGTACGTCTACATCTGCGTGTACGTCTACGTCTGCGTCTGCGTCTTCGTCTGCGTCTGCGTCTGCGTGTACGTCTACGTCTGCGTCTGCGTCTGCGTCTGCGTCTGCGTCTGCGTCTGCGTCTGCGTCTACGTCTACGTCTGCGTCTACCTCTGCGTCTGCCTCTGCGGCTCCGTCCTTTGCGAGTTGCCGCTCACATATGTGCGAGCGGGCGTTTGTGTTTCTCCTCCGGGTTCTGCTTCCCTGATTAAACCTCCTCTGTGTCCATTCGGGCGTCCGTACCAGCACCACAGACTGGGGATCTTCTAACCAGCACAAACGTATCGGTCCCAGTTCCGGAGCCCGAAAGTCTGACATCAGGGTGGCAGTGTCCTCGGGATCTAGCGGGAGCGTTCTTCCTTGTCGCAGACTGCCGGCTTTTTGTATCTGCAATTGTTAGAGCTGGTGAGCGGTCTGGACTCCCTTCTTGGGGCCCTAATCCCATTCACTTTCACGAGCTAATCACCCCCCCAAGGGTCCCTTCTAGCGCCATGACACTGGAGGTGAGATTTCAACATGAGACTTGGGGGGACACAAACATTCAGTCCATGACAAATATTTACTGAGACGAGGAACACGAAATCAGCAGTTGGTGACTATTAATACTGACCGAGAATGGGCCCCGAGAAGAGGGAAGACAGTAGAGAGGAGTCTAGAAGTGAAAACCATCTCTACAGGTGAATTTGACTTGTTCATTGTGTGATGAATTGCACAACATTTATTCCACCCCTATGGACCGGGCACTGTGCTAAAAGCTGGGACGCACGCACACACACACAAAGACCAATTGTAATGTGGCAGGTAATTTATTGGGTATCACCACGTGTTTTGTTCCCCTTGATGTATTTCTCCTGCCATGCAAAGAAGGAAACTGAGACTTTGAATTTGCCTGGTTGAATTTCAACAAGTCTGTTTAAATGCCTCATTTAGCATTTCACAGCAGCTTGTGTGTGGTAGGGCCAAAGGCAAAATTTTCCAAGCTTAGAATTTGGAAAATCTAAAGTCCTTTGAAAGGTACTGTGCCAGAGAGGTGGCGGGGGCACTTCTAGGAGGTGGAGGTGGAAGCAGATGGGGTAGGAGGAGGCTGGAGGTCACCCTAGGAGCTGGGGAAGGGGATTTGTTTTTGTATCTTTGCAGGTAGAATGGATCTGATCCCCCCTCTGCAGGGCCCAGGAAGGGACTGAGCCTTAGAGGGGATGTCAGTGCCGTGCTCCCCAGATGCTGTTCTTTGGGAGTGGTGTGTATGTTTGGGGGCCACAGCATGTATCAGCAGGCATGACTATCACATGGACATCTTGGGAGCTGTATTCCCCTCCTGATGTTCACACTTGACCCTAGATTGGATTAGAGAGTCTCATCCCAGGCATTGAGACAAAGTTTCTCAGCAGCCCAACCAAGGGGACTCGGAGCTCATTAAACTTAACCTCTAGAAATAAAGAAATGCAACAGTTTATGGACTGGGTGTTGCTGACTAAAACTTGTATATTTACCATGGTTAAATTCATGGCAGCTACTTTTAAAGACCACCTGCTGTATGCAAGGCACTGTACTAGGTGCTTCTATCCTTTATGCCATCCCCAAACTTTTTGGTACCAGGGACCAGTTTCACAGAAGACAGTTTTTACAGAGGGTGGCGTTTTCAGGATAACTCAAGCACATCCCATTTATTGTGTCCTTTATTTCTATTATTATTACATTGTAATATATATTGAAATAATTATATAGTTCACTATAATGCAGAATCAGTGGGAACCCTGAGCTGTTTTCCTGCAACTGGATGGTCCCATCTGAGGGTGATGAGAGACAGCGTTTAATGTAGTTTATTCCTTATGTCCTCAGCTCCACCTCAGATCATCAGGCATTAGATTCTCACAAGGTGCACGTGATCCAGATACCTCGCATGGTTAGTTTATGGTGGGGTTCACGCTCCTGGGAGGATCCAATGCTGCTGATCTGACAAGAGGTGGAGCTCAGGCAGCGATGTGAGTGATGGGGGGCGACTGTAAATACAGATGAAGTTTTGCTTGCTTGGCCACTGTTCACCTGCTGTATTCCTAACAGCCCACTGACTGGTACTGGTCTATGGCCTGGGGGTCGGGGACTGCAGCTTTAATTCATTTTCCAAGTGACTAACTATTTATTGTGTATCTATTTTGTATCAGATGCAACAAAGCCCCTTGTGGAGTTTAAATTATGGTCTGACACTATAAGAGATTGGAAGAAACCAAAGTATTTCCCTTACTCTAACCTGTCACTCAACCTAACACTTCCAACAAGGGCTCAGTCCCACAACATGGACCCTCTCCCTTTAGATGTTAGTTGAAAATAATAGGTTATACCAAACTTATGACAGTATCAACAGGAGCAGAGACCTGAAGGAAATGTGGGAGGGAGTCATGGGAAAAGCAGAAGGAAAAGCCTCCTGTGCTTTGGGAATAGCAAGGACAAAGTCCTGAGGCTGGCAAGCTAGTGTGGCTGCTAGAATTAGATAGAGGAGTGTGATGGAGACCAGGTGAGCAGGATTAGGGTGAGGGGATGGGAGGGGATCAGGTGCTAAGGGCTTTGTTGTACCAGCATCAGCTTTATTGATAAAATATTGCTCAGTTCCTGTTTTTAAGTAACTTTGAGTGTTTTGAGTCAGACCCATCCATAAGCTGGCAGTGTGCTCAGGGATGAAGCTCTACCCCATAAGAACAAGAGAGAGTGATTTTGTATATGGAATACTATAGGAATTTGTCAAGAACTGTGAAAGATCTGACATTTTTATTCTGTCTAGTTCTCTGTCACAGTTCTTTAAATGCTGGCAGAAGATGTGAAACTCCAGGGTTAGAGACAGAGGACTTCACCATGCACATCATAGCAGGCAGCACCAGCCTTACGTGTGCCAGACGTGGGGCCACATGGAATGGCCTGGGTAGGTTGCATTTGTGGGTAAGTGCACAGCTAAGGAGTCATGAGTTGAAGTGTCCCGATCTTTAATAAGGGGGGTCAAAAAAATCCTGCCCCACTTTTATCTTGGAGGGAGACATTATCTTTATTGTAATGACCAGGAGACAAATTCTACTCTCTGCCCTAGAGGGAAACACTATCATCCAAGGCTGTTATGCAGACATCTCTTATAGAGCAAACGGGCTTGTTACCTAATGGGCACAGAAGCCAGTAACTATGGCACCAGCTTTTGAGAAAAGAAAGCCTTTTATCGCAAAACTGGTCAGTAAGGAGACAGGAGCAGGCTTATCCTATTTGGGGTCTGGGGGAAAATTAATGGGTGGAGAGGGCAACCGAGAGGATTTAGGAATATTGCCCTCAGTCTTCTGGGTCAATGGACCTCTTGCTTCTGAAAGTCTTCTGGCATTCAGGTTCTAATCGTGTCTGGGTGATTTTGGTTCTGAGCATTTGTTGGTTCTGTGTTGTTGGAAGTCAAAGCCTTTTCCAATGCACATGCCTGGGCTCTATGAGTTGCAGTTTGGGGCTCTGTTATACCTACACAGTAACGCAGCATTTTTGTTTTCAATAGAATAGTCCCAGCGGGTACCATATACATCCTTGAAAAGACAGTGTGGACTCTGGAGCAAAAGCTGGCTTGGTCTGTGCCCTCAGGACATGCAGAAATAGGAGAGATCCACAGAGAATTGCCATCTGGAAGAGCGCCGCTGTTAGGGACTGAGTTCGTGATGCCTAAACTCTGTTACAATTATATGAGTCGATGTCTGTCCAGGGTAGCTAGTGGAGTTTCGGTTTTCCTAACCGTGGAACTTCTAGAGTTGAGCTGGGGATCACTAGGGAAGAGTGAGACAGTCATGAGGGGGTAGGAAATAGTCTAAATGGGGCGCCTTAGGAAGTTCCAGTGTTCACTTCCTCACTAATTTTTTAACAGATGTTTCTGCAGCACCTACCATATTCTAGGCCCTGACCTGGAGGCCCATTAGTGATGAAAAAAGGAGTAGGCAGGAGGTCTGCTGGGCACGCAACGACCAGTCAGAGCTGCCCAAGACTCAGCCTGTTATCAGGTGGGGTTTCTCAGCCCAGGTGAACATTAGAATCACCTGGGCAGCCTTCAGAACTTTCCTGTTCCCAGAAGCATCTAGAGCAGCAGTTCTCAACCCGTGGGTTAGACCCTTTGTAACAATGAAAGTACATCCTGCGTTACGATTCATAACAGTAGCAAAATTACAGTTACAAAGTAGCAATGAAAAATAATCTTATGGTTGGGGGTGGTGCCTGTGGCTCAGTGAGCAGGGTGCCATCCCCATGTACCAAGGGTGGCAGGTTCAAACCTGGCCCTGGCTGAACTGCAGCAAAAAAAATAGCCAGGCGTTGTGGCGGGCACCTGTAGTCCCTGTTACTTGGGAGGCTGAGACAAGAGAATTGCCGAAGCCCAGGACCTGGAGGTTGCTGTGAGCCATGAAGCCATGGCATTCTACCAAGGGTGACAAAGTGAGGCTCTGTCTCTAAAAAAAAAAAAACCAAAAAACAGGAGGAACTATATTAAAGGGTCGCGACATTAGGAGGCATTAGGACGGTTGAGAACCGCTGCTCTAGAGTAATGACATAGGAATCTCTGGGCCGGAGGCCTGGGCATTTAGCTTAAAGACAACTTCCCAGGTGACTCTTCCAGGCAGCCAGAGCCGAGAACTCGGCCATGGTGACTGGATGTACCTGTGTACCTCCAGGCCAGGCTGCCGCTGTGACACCCGTGGCTGCATCCATTCTGACGGCTCTCCAGTGGGAGCTGCTGCCCTCCTTGATTTTCTTCTCTGAAAGCCCAGTGTCCTCTGAGGTGAGGGCCTCCGGGCTGTACTTGGAGGGTAAGGTCTGATTGAAGCCATGACTGTTCTTGTTAGGAGACATGAAAAGCAGTTTCTCTCCAGCTCTGAGGCCTGGCTAGGACACCTGGACACACCTTCCTTCTGGGCACTCTGGGTCTGTGGGAACTGCACCCAGGAATGTATATATGCCTGGTAGTTTTTATTTGTGTAGACATCAGGGTAGGAGTAAAACCATGGAGTTTAGAATCAGAGGAATGTGGCTTTGAAATCTGCTCCGTTACCTGCTATGTGAACTTCCCCAAACTTCCTAACTTCCCTAGGGATCAGTCTCCTTTCTGGCAAGAAGTGGGTGACTCCACCTTCCGCATGGAGTTGTTTTGAGGATTAAATGAGATAATGTGTCTTAGGCCCAGAACTGTGTCTTGGTACATTGCTAGGATTCAATATATTTTAATTGTTTTAAATTGTCTCACTTCTTAAAATGACCCTTGAAGTAAGATTTATAAATCTGCACTTTGCCAATGCGGTTCCCAAGGATAAACATGGCCATGGACGTCTAATTCGGCCCTTGCTTCCCAGGAGCTTAGGATCTTAGTGGAAATGACATGACTTTTTGGGGGGAAGAATTATAGGAAAATAAACTCAGGTAATGATTCAGAACGCCCTTATAATGAAATAATTGTGAGTACACTGGAACAGTGTCTCCCAAATATAATGTGCAGAAGATGCATTTGAGGATGGTAGAATTTGCAGACCCCTGAGCTCAGCCTCTGTTCCTGAAGTCAGAATCCTGCTGCTGCACACAGATGGCTCCCGGAGGTGCAGCCTGGTGGATGTGTCAGCCCTGCAGAAGGAAACGAATTCCCAGTCAGAAGCAGCTTCTTGGAAGGGGCCGGCTTTGAATTGAGCCTTGAAAAAAAAAATCTAAGTACAATCCAGGACAAGCAAAGAGGATGAGAGAGGGTATTTTGTAAGAGAAGACAAATTAGGAGCCAATCTGAGAAGACAGAAATGGATCATATTTGCAGAAATAACCATGTTAATATACGTAGTAATTCAAGTTTATTGGTTTTGCTGGACTTTAATAAGGTAAGTATTTTTTCATTTTCATGACCTTTTTCTTGCAAAAAAAAAAAAAAAGACACTTAATTAACAAACCTTTTCGTTTCTGGAAAGTCTTCTCTCCACCTCCCACGTCTCTTTTGCTGAGCCCCATGCTACGGTGTGTTTGGATCTTGATATTCAGATGTACATGATGCAGAAAGTGAAGCTCTGAGAGTTAGGCAGGGGTAAGTGTTCTTTTGGTTAACTGTGAGGCGACATGGAAAGTTCTAGGAACCACGAATCTCTCTGAGACATGTGATTTGGAATAGATTCCACGGAAAACTGAGAGTTAAGGTTGAGAGGTGAAAAAGAAAATGCTCCCCTGACCCACCCAGCCCCGCCCCACTGAAGTCTGTCTGTTTTAATCAGAGGGGACTTTTCTGTATAATGTTAAAATTTTAGTGATTACAATTTTTTAAAATGGAATTTCTCACTTGTCTTGAAAAGTTAAAAGATTGGTATATCATTTGGGGTACTTTTGTGTGCCAGTAACAATAAAACCTTAACTGGGCTGGCTTCAACAATTAGAAACATTCCTAAGTCCTATAATGCAAAACCCAGAGGTTGATTCTGGGTTTGTTTCTCCAGATGCCCTGGGCTCTGCCCTCTTTATCTTTGTCTTGTAGCAGATGGTGGTAACAGTTTCTGGTATTGCAAGAAAATGTAGCTCTGTCCAGAGGAAGACAAACTGTCCCTTTCTTTGGAAATCTAGGCTCCTGGGTGGCCTTCCTTCATGTCTCCTGGGCTAGAAATGGATTCCGTACTCATTCTTTTACTAATCATTGACAAGGGGAGTGGAATTCTCCTGGTTGGCTTAGACCACTGTGGAGTGTAAATAGGATCAACTTTCCTTAACTCACGTATGACGAGAGAGTTGCATGAAAAAAAGAAGGGAGAATGGACACCAGGGGTGTAACCAGTGATGCCCATGGCCGTCTGACATTGCTGCTTCGATATTCCTCTTGACTGCAATCGTCCATAGCTGGGAATGTGGTTCCCCTTTTAAAGGGGAGCACGGGGTCTTCACCTTGCCACAGTGTCCCTCACCGGTGTAATTTGGAACTCTCCTTGCCCTGGTGTTTACCTGCTTAGGTCCTATAGACATTTGAGTTTGGAACCCCAAAGCTGCAGCCATACTTTTGCTAAGTGGTGTTTCTCATCAACATCATCCTGCAGGCTTGGATAAGCAATCAGAGCGATTGTTGAATTGCTCTTCTCTCCCTTTGCCCATTAGATGTTGTTTGTCAACCTTCAAAAGGATTGATCTCTTCTTTCCTGTGTGGCCACCTTCCCCTCTCATGTCTTACTTTTGGTGATGCGCTGATCCCGTGGGCCACCAGGAAAACCCTAACAAAAGTCCTTGGTTCATTCCAGCAGCTGTGAAAATGTCTTCAAGAATTTGAGTCTTCAAAAAGCTGCCTCCATAATGAACTAGTCTTCTTGAAGAGAGAAAACATACAGTGTCAATCATGGCCAGTGACAGGGTGCAATTAACCCAGGATCAAATTGCAACAAGATGGATGGGGCCAGATGGTCCTGTTATCCTAACAAAGGGATTATGTAGTAAGTGCCCTTCAGAAGGGAGACATTTTTCTACACAGAATGCTAGAATTGAAAAGAGACAAGGGTGAACTCTTCACCATTTACAAACAGATATTATGGAGTAGAAAAAGTAGTAAATGATGTTTTAAATCATCATTCCAATTCTTATTGGTGATTGGTAAGTCATACATGTGCTGTCAGTTGTGATAGTACTTGAAGCTGTAGCTACTAGAAAATCCTAGGTTGAAAATATCTTAACCAAGAAAGACCTCCCTTACAAAATTCAGACTCTTAAATAATTGAAAGTGCTTTGAATTAATGCATTCTTAAAACAAAAGTCTAACATACATCGATAGGAGTTACAGGTCAAGTACATCTTTCCAATACAGATGGTCCCCAGCTTCATGATTGTTTGACTTAACTATGTTTTGACTTTAAGATGGGTTTATAGGGACATAACCCCATTGTAAACTGAGTTGCACCTTACATCTATGGGGTTAGGGTTTCTGTTGGATGCCTATCACATTTGTGCCAACATAAAGTTGAAAAATCACTAAGTCAAACCGTTGTAAGTTGGGGACTGTCACATGCCACTTCCGACACCACTTGTAAGGGCCCAGGACTGGCCAGGTCTCGGACCCGGCTTAAGTAGGTTCCAGACGTAGACCGCTAAGTTACCTTGCTCAGGTCTCTTCGGTGCCCCAGGGCTATCTACTTTAGCTGGAGAGAGAGAGAGTAAAGCAATCTTCTTAGAATAGATCTTAGTCTTTAGCGGAGCTTGGTAATCTTCAGCAGAGAGACGTCGTGCTGGCGTTCTGTAGGCAGGAGAGGAGACAGAGTCAGAGTAGGCGGGTCCATGAGAATGCGCATGCTCGTTGACTGCCTTCTCCTCCAGCCTAATATAAGGTTGATCATGTGCCTCTCAACACCACAGGTGTAGAGACGGCCAATTCACCACTGCTCTCATCTCGCGAGCTCTCATGCCTGTTGGGAGAGCTAAATCCCTCTCCATGCACTTTCCACCAAGGTGTTCCATTATTGAGCTATACAGGTATTTCTTATAACTCTCACTCCTCCTAGCCATAGGCTACATGGGCTGCAACAGGGGACCATCTGCTGCATTGCCAGTGTGAAGTTGATTTTTGACTTACTTCACTTTGTGATGGGCCTATCAGGAGGTAACCTTATCATGAGTTGAGGAACATCTGTACTTGGTAAGATCAGCCTTGTACATCTTAGCCTTTCTAATCAGTGTGTAGTGTGGTATGTTATAGTGGTTGTATTTTGCATTTCCCTAATGGCTATAATTTTGAGTCATTCATTTTTTTCAATAAGAATTTTTAAAGTTCTTATACATGTGTACATGTTCTGGTACACATACACATCTTAGGGACACATCAACAGTTTGGATAATGTCTTTGCTCTCTTTTTCTTGCATCCTACTGGGAAGAGGGAGTTTAAAAAGTAACGCCTAGAAAAGACAATTTCAGGATGAGGGGTGCCAGGAAGGAAAAGAGAATGAGAGGTGGTGAATAGATGTGGGTATTGATGTGTTGGAAAATATTCAACAGCTGGTTCTCTGGAGGGGAGGGGAAGGGAGCCATGATTTGCAGTTTGCCAATTTCTCTGGTGTAAATATTCCTACCATGGCTGATTTCAAACTACTAGCTTGACAGTGAGTTGGGAAGAGATGTATTTTCTGTAAGCTGCAGGACATCTCTGTGATGTTACTTTCAGCAGGGATCATCAGGCAAGGATTCTTTGGGAATCCAAAGAACCTGGTTCACCATCTGAACCAGGAGGTGAATATGTAGCTGACCATGTGAAGCAAGGTCCAGGGAAGAATTTCTAGGCAAAGGGGATTTGTTGCACATACAAAAATTCTGAGGCAAAAGCAAATTTAGCATATTGTCCAGGGTATGAGAGGGTGCTGGGTATAAGAGATCAGAAGCTGAAAATAAAGATATAATTGGGAACTAAGTTATATAGGTACTCAACGGCCATTTGAAAAAATCTAGATGGGAATTCATATGAGGTATAAATAAGTGGTCAACCACATCTATTTAGTAGGGGGCTGTCTTGAAGCTTTCGTGAAGGGAATTCAGTGTGTTCCTGTCCTACAGAAGATGAAGGACACAGAAATTGCTGCCTTGGTTGAATTTACAGTCTAGGTTTTGACATACTTCTGTTCTGTCAAAGCCGTTATGTGAACCAATTAGCATGATGCCTGGCATGCTGTAAGCGCTGAGTGTTTACGATTGTTGGAGATTGTTGGAGTCTCAGGGAAGGTCAGTGATGTATCAGTATCCTGGGATAAATTCCAGAATAAGGACCCCACAGAGCAGGAGACGCAGTGGACTGGGAATGTGTTGCTGAAATGTGCTTCAGACCAGTCTTCAGCTTTGGAAACTCAGTTATGCGGAGATCAGGTTGACATTTATCCCTCAGAGATGAGAGCTGGCTAGATTATAAACCATGTTCAAGTCTTAAATGGTAGTGCATTTGTTCATTTATTCATTTCATCTGATCAGGGACTCTCAGCCACCAAAGTGGACCACCATCTGCCACCTTCATACAGGGCTTTTTAAGTGCGAGGGTATGCAAAAACATTCCTCATGGGTTTTCCATGTTGTTGTTGATTTTTTCCCTCCTTCCTTCCTCTTTTATTAACCAGTAAGAGGGAATCCTTTAAAAGAGGAATGTAGTGATATTCTTATTATTTGTGTTGGCAGAAACAAAAACACTGATGGTAGCAGGAGGGAGAATTTGTTGCCTGCTTGTGAACTATGCGGGGTGTGTGCCCACTGCTTTACACCCCTAGTTAAACATTACAACATCCCTGTGATGCTCAGGAAGATTGAGGAGCTGCCCCGCGAGAGCCCCGTGGAGGCAGTGGTGGAGGCAGCATTCACGCGGTTCCCGAGGACTCTCCGTAGCCTCTGGCCCAGCCCTGACATCCTCATGGGAAGTCTGCAGCTGAGGGGCTTCTGTTCTGAGCCTTTCGGGCTTCGCTCTTGGCTTCACCTCTTTTCTTGCTGCTCTGATTCTACTGTCTCTGATTCATCTCGTGGAAATCTCAAATTGAACTTGGTAAAAGACACCATGGCTTAGAGACCTCAGTGGCTCCTTACTGAACAAAGAGCCAACCTCTCACCCTGGCCACAGTGAGGGAGGGCCGGCACTTCCGGCAGGGGACTGAAAATGGCTTCTTGCTCCTTTTCTGAAAGGCGGGCACTGCACCAGGCATGTCTGTAGGTAAACGCTGTGCGATTGGGGTGGCGACTGCACACCCACGTCATATTCCTTTTCTCCTTAAAATCAAAACCAATCTCTTTCAAGGCTGCCTCCCAGGTTTGGTGGAAATCTGTCTTTTTTGTTGTTGTTTGTAAGAGCCCTAACTCTCCAGGACAGCAAAAGGCAGCATGGCTTTATGAATGGGCCCCAGAGAGGCCTTTGGTCTGTAGTCACTCTCTGCACCTTGTTGTCCTGGTCCACGGGATCATTTGAAGTCAGCACAGTTCCTTCAGGGCTAAGTTCAGGCTCAGCTGGTTCGCAAATAGTCAGAATATAATAGTGGCCAAGGATGTGAGCTGTGGCTCTAACCTTCTGGTGAAGCCCAGCCCCCACCATTTGCAGGCAGGTGCACATGCTCAGACAACCCCTTGTGCCTCAGTCTTCTGCGTCTGTCCAGCGTGGGCATCGTGCTGTCCCCTGTGCACTTATTATGAGGACTGCAGAGGAGAAGAAGAAGAAGGGCTTTAGAACAATGCCTAGCAGATGCTGAGTGCTCAGCTTTATGTCGTTTTCCCCAGCCAGGAGTCTGAGCCTCACTAGTGACGTTACAGGATCAGGAGAGCAGGACTTGTCACAGACCCCAGCGTCCCGCAGGAATAGTGACCTCTCCTCGCTGCCAGCCTGTGAGCCTGTCTCCCTCTTAGGACTCGGGCTGTCTGGCTAGGTGACTCGTGGTTGCTCAGTTTCTTCATCTGGAAATTGGGTGGGTGAGATGACTTGCAAGGTGTTGGGAAGGTGTTTTACGCAGTTAGCGAAGATCTTAGCACACAGTGAATGTTAGGAGTACAGTGAGCAAGAAGCACAGTGGATAGCATGGAGAAGGGGTCGGGGACGGTCAGTAGTCACCCTGTTCCATCATCCGCATCCCCTCGGACCTCACACTGCAGTGAATCAATCAATAATACATATTGTCAACTGGTACAATTAATTAATTGAAGAACACCCCAAAGAGGAGGCTTACTTCAAACATAGTGCTTCGCCACAAGTTTTATGTACATCCAATTCTTTTCTAAAAACCATTTCTTAATAGTTGATCCCCGTGGTTTTGTACTTAATGCCATCTAAATATATTAAAAACGAGCCTCATTGGGCTGTCTGAGTGATATAGGATTTTTATCAACCTTACTTGTGCTGGAAATGAATTGATTCAGTTTAAATACTTTGTCTAAAAGTTATTTAGCCTGGGAAATACCGATCTAATTCCCTTACAAGTAAGAAAATTATAAAGAGAGATCTAATCAGTGAGTAGAATATAGCCTTAGAAAATGTGTATCAGCACACCTTAACGAAAGTAGAATAAATCTTGAAACTTTCATATTCCCCTTTCTCGGACCTAAATAGGCCCCTTTGGAAAACTATTTTATTGTTTCTCATTAAATTAGAATTGTGCTGAGGTGCCACTATCTACCGTTTCCTGTTATTATTAATGTTAAAAAAATCAGTGCATATTCAGCATTTCCCCAGTTAAAGCCAACAGAAAAAAAAAAACCCTTCACCACTTTTGTGCTCAACTCTGGCTCCTTTTTAAACAAAGTTCCTTTTATTTTTTTGTTTACATCTGCATTTAAAGATAGCAATCTTTTCTAGTGACAATTAAGGAAATGTTAACGTATGGGCGGACTGCTGCTCGGTTAAATTAGCAGGCCTTGGAAGCCCGGAAGGCGTTCCAAGGAAGAGCAGTGTCTCCTTAACCCCAGGACTGTAACAGCCGTCTCTGGGAAGCCGAATTCTGGAGGCCTCGTGGTTTTTGTAATAGTTTGATGATGAATTAGAGAGGATCACTCAAATCGGTGACCTGGAAGCCTGGGCGAAGGCCGAGATGAGGTTCTTCCTGCTGTTTGGACACCCTTCCTGTGACAGTATTTCTCAAAAAATGCTCCGCTGAGTGTTTTCTTGACTTCAGAATATTATGGGGGCACAGATATTTACATCCAAATGTTTTATCTTCTTGATTTATTCACGAAACAGATTTTGAGTGACAAAAGAGGCCAGATGCTGTTGGTCCGTAAGCCACAGGTGGCCCAGAGATGTGTGACGTTTGGGCCCAGGGACCACATTCCACCTGCCAGCACTCGTTGGGCACTCATTTAGAGCAGATAGCCCAACCAGTCATTACCCGTATTTCTGGAAACTTGTTGGCCCTTTAGACAAGAATTTTTGGTCTCTGCCTCAGAGGCACTGAGCATGTCCTACATCTCAGAGACCGTGGGCTGTGGTCTGAGTGTCCCCATGATTACCGGTGAAACCGAATCGTCAGTGTGATGGGACCAGGAGGTGGTCTCTCTCAGAGGTGATTAATTCGTCAGGATAGAACCCTCGAGGACAAAGGGATCACGGTCCTTCTGAAGGGCTCAAAGCAGTGAACCCACTCCCTGCCATCCCTTCTGCCTTGTGAGGACACAGTTTGTGGCCTTGGGAGGAAGCAGCATTCACGGTGCTGTCTTGGAAGCAGGGAGTGGGTCCTCTGCAACCCTGCACCTGCCACACCTTGGTCGGGGGCTGTCCCGCCTCCAGACTATGAGAAACAAATCTCTGTTGCTGATAAAACACTCAGGAACTTTTTACAGCAGCATAAACTGACTGAACACTACTGTGTTAGGACATGGGTCCCACGTTACAAAAGGCACAGAAAAGGGAAGGCTCTTTTTGCTGTGAAAAGTCAACGTCCAAGCCCGCATTAAGGCTGCTGTAGTACTAATAAGCGCTTATGTATGGTCTCCCTGCCCCCACTCTTACCACACGGCCTACTGCTTCCTGCTGTGGCCCTGCCCACTCTGTGCCCTGCGAGGGCCCCTCGCAGTGGTGTCCGTGCCGCTGTCTCACTTCTGTGTGGATTTTGCTCAAAGCCCACCTGACACTGTGCCTTTCTCTGGCCACACTTTCCAAACTTAGAGGACTTTCCTCCAGTCTAGAGTTTTACTAATTTTTATCCCAAGCTTATTTTTCTACCAAAGCCTTAACCACAATCTGATCTTCTAAATATTTTATGTAATTATTCATTCACTGTCTGACTTTTCCAAACTAAACTGTAGGCTTCACGAGACTGCGGAGTCTCTGTAGGGGCAGAGACTGTGCCCTACTCGCTACTGCTTTTCCTGTATCTCGGACAGTTGTGTGGGTACCTGATAAAGATGTCGAACAATGATGTGAGTGTTTAAAATATACTGGAAGAGGGGAGGACTGCAAGCAACTCAGAGGCGTGGAACTGGAGGTCGGGACAGAGAGATGATGGGGGAGGGGTTGGTGGACTCGGTTAGGTGACAGGAGAGAGTCTCAGAAAGGTGAGTGTCCAGAAAGCAGAAGAGCTACAAGATGACCCGCAACATTTTGTACCCTGCTGTTTTGCAAATTAAAATGTTATTTAGCTATTAATCTCTATGAGTTTGAGAGTAGGACCTTTCTAAAACTTTTAAAAAATAAAATAAAAATGCTAATGGATCTGCTTAGATAGAATTTTAACAAGCTCCAAAGATTGCACTTTATTTTAGTACTGCCTTTGATAACTCCAAGACACTGGCTTAATTTCAGACAACCTCGGGCCTTAGAGAGTTGATCACAGAAGATAAAATTATGAGATGGTTTTAGCATGAGCAATAGGATCATCCAAATTGGATTCAAAATTTCAATTCCGTTGCTTGTTTGTCAAGTGGCCTAGGAAAAATTACTTAACCTCTCTGAACCTTTTCTTCCACATCTGCAAAAAATGGGACACCTCCTGTTTCAAGCTGTTGTGAGCATTAAATTAAAAAAATAAACTTGTCATATGTTTCCGATAGTAGGAGGTACTGAATATATAGAAGCCATATTTATTAAAGCAATTGTGTGTTTTCTTAATGATTATGCAAATTAACGCGTCTTACTTTTAACATGTAGTAGACCATTACTTTTATTATACAAGAAAAAATGACTTACAATATTGTGGCTTTTTCTATCCTTTTTTTTTTGCTTCTTAAGCTTTTTGCTGACTGAAACATGAAATATACAACATATATATGATAATACATGTTTGTGTTTTTGTATCTGTCACACAGGACTGTATTTGCTCTGTTAGCTGTTGGTACGGCGACTTAGAATATGTACAGCCTTTTCAGTTTGCTGTGTCTTGTGTATTTCGCTCATGTTGGTGTAAGTTTCTGCTTCAGTAGGAGAGTGCTACTCTCGAGTTGTAGGCCAAGCATGTAAATGCCTCCCTCTTTGGAGACGTCACATAGACTCTGCTTTGAAACCCTGGGAAGAGCACCTCATCATTTCTTGAATCCTGCGAGCACTATGGATTACACTTTATTTAATATATACAGTATGTAAATAAGTTTCAGAGGCATAAAAGCTTCAAAACTAAACGAAAAAGAAAATTTAATAACCGGCAGATTTTTAGATTGTGCACTAAATAATCTGCTTTTCATTCTAAGAAAGGGGAGGAGGAAGGCAGGATTTAATAGACATATGTAACAAATGAAAACCCAGTATTTGGGGGGGTGTAAATCACATTCCATGAACCAGACAATGTGGTTCTCGTCAGGTCTCCTCCAGCCAGCCGCTCTGCCGGGGAACCAGCTGTGAAATGAGAAGACTCTCTCCATAAAGGGCAGGAGATGACACACGGATCTTTGCCAAAATTTGCCCAGCCCAGCCACTTATATAATGACCTGCTTGTAAATGATGTGTTGAGAATCATCCTTCTAGGGCTGGGCCAAGAGGAGGGAGGCCTGTCATCGGAAATAAGATATTTGCACAGTTGTGACTGTCTTGAGGTCTAAGAGGTAGAACTGGAACCAGGATTTGCAGACTAAAGATTCAACTGGTGTAGTTTTGGGCCCCAGGGGACATGTGTCTGACAGTTGTCACAGCTGGGCAGGTGCTACTCGCCAGGGAGGCTGCTTAACATCCTGCAATGCACAGGACAACCCACCTCGCTTCACAGCAAAGAACTAATCAGACTCAAAGATCAACAGCGCCAAGGCCGAGGTGCCCTTGTGTGGAGCGTTCCACTCCGGCTGCTGGTGAGTTTGAGAGTTGTTCACGCGATTCAGTCATCTGAAGAAAGTCCTGGAATAGAGCACAGGGCTAGACGGCCCAATGTGCCAGAATCACACGAAGGCCCGGTTCTGTCTCCACTTGCCTTTCTTAGGCGGCGACACAGCTGCAGAGAACGCTCCATCCTTTCATCTGTTCTGTACCTTTTAGGGTGTGTTTGGTACGGATCTCTGAGCAGTTGGTTTGATCTGGCATGGTAAACCAGAGGGCATCAGTGTAGAAAGCCACCCTGTGTCCCGACAGAGAGAAATAAACAGCCTTTCCTTCACGTGGCTAAAAATGTACGTTCTGGTGAAGCCAACCTGTGAAATGGGCGTGAATAGAACACAAGCCTAACCTACGGTCCCCCATTCTTTCCTGAAAGTGTCTTGCTGTAAGCTGAAGGAGGAGGGGCAGGAGGGCAGGGAGGGCATCGTCACCTTCTTCTGTGCCACACCCGATTGTGGCCAATCCTCCTTGTATCATCGCATCAAATTCACTTTTAAGAATTCATGCTGTGGGCTTTGAGGAAACAACTGTAGCTCCAGGGAAGTTTGCTAAAGATTGCATTAGATAGATTCTTTTTAATGCATAGTCTGTGTGCATGGGCATTTATACTTTATAATAGTTTATTTGGAGAAGGAAAAAAAAAAAGCATGTGAGTTAGAGGTTTTTCAGCAGATTTCACTAAACCATTGCTGTCTGTGTCCAAATGTCTGAAAATTTTATGGGAGGAAGAATTTTGTTCTTATTATGCTTGACTGAATAATTTGTTAAATTATGTTTTAAATCAGCATTTCATCAAATTGAAGAACAACTAATGCTCAAGTATATCACAGATTATTATACATGTAATTTGCATAAAAGTTTAAAAAGTCAGTACTTCAGTAGTCTCAGAGTGCTGCCTGGAAAGATTGCATAAAACCAATGGCTAAGATGGACACTCTTGGTGTTCAGACCTTCCGTTATCTAATTATAAAAAGCATAACATAGACACCCACTCAGTGGCCTCATAATCAAATCATAACCATTCAGGATAAAATGGAAGCTTAACGTGGAATTGCTGATGTAGCGATTTTAATTAAAATTGCTTTTTTGTGTGTGTTGAGAACAAAATTCTGAATTTCAGTATTTTGATGTTTTCCAAACTGTGTCCTGAAAATGCAGGGGCAGCCGAGGGAGCCCGAGGGCTCAGGATGGCAGGAGTTGCTGAGCTGCTGGACGTCCAGGGTCCGGGCCAGTTGTGCTCCCAGCCTTCCACCCCAGGCAGCCTCCCAAACAGCTCCGGGTGATCTGTTTTATTTATTGGACTTCTGCACAAAGTTCTGTGTGAAGACAAGAATCTATGCCTACAAAAAGTTGGAAAACTTTTCTTATACACAGGGAAGTGATTACTCCAGTCAAACAAATTACTATCATCTTATATATAGTTACCTTTTTTTTTGTGGTAAATGATCTAAAAACCAACACTCCTGGCAAATTATTGATACATAATAAAATATGATTAACTGTGGTCCCTGTATTGTGCATTAAATCTCTAGAATTATTCATTTGTACTTTTTGGCTTATATCTTTCTATTCCTACCCTTCCCTGTCCTCAATAACCAACATTTTCCTCTCTGTTTCTACATATTTAATTTTTCTAAAATAAAAAGTCATCCTGTAGTTTGGAAGAAAAGTTTTGAAGCATATGGCTAATAAGGGGTTAATATCTAAAATATATAAGGAATTCACACAACTTAATAGCAACAAAAATGAATAACCCAATTAAAAAGTGGACAAAGACCGATTCAGCAGGAAGCAGTTAGATCAAGTCTTCGCCCCTTTTCCCTAACAGCAGTTGGAGTTTCTACTCAGAGAGGGAGAATTGATGCAGGACAATTGGTGCCCTAGCCAGCTCAGCGGGGCTGGCGGACCTTCTGCCTCCTCCTTGGCAGTGTCGGTGGTGTGGCAGCCAGCTGAAGAACCAGCGGGCTGGATGACAGGCAA
>CAUYON010042746.1:0-11969 GCA_963573935.1 Arctocebus calabarensis
GTTAGGGAGAGGATAAAGGGTGAGATCACACTTGAGGTGCATCTTTGAAGGGTCAGGAGAAACCTACTAAATGCAGAATACGAATGTTTCCACACAGTAAACGAGAAAATCTCATGAACATGAGATTTCTCATGTCGAACAGGAGGATGAAAATATATCAGATTGTATGTAAGGCTCATACACTGTACCCCATGATTGAACTAATGTACACAGCTATGATTCAATAAAAACAAACAAAAACAAAAACAAAAAAACCAAATTCCTCTCTTAGAGGTGAACACTATATTCAATTGGAAAACTATCCATACAGTTTTTTAAGCAGATGTATAAATATTAAATCTATTGTGTGTTTTTAAACTATATATTCTACAACTTAATTTTTTCACCTAATGATATAATTGTTGGAGATTATCCCATGACAAAACATATAACACTCACTTTCTTTGGAAAACCCTACATCGAATTCCACAGTATAAACACCATCGCATAGCAAGTCATTTTCTTATTGAAAGAGACATATGATGTCTTAAACTTTTTCCTGTTATAATTATACAACAAAAATCCTTGAATGTGCTATTTTGTGTCTATGACAAATATTTTTCTAGGGACAGTACCAAGAAGTGAAATTTCTGGGTTGAAGGATATGCATATTTTAAATTTTAATGGAAACTGCCAAATTTATCTCTAAAAATGTTGTACCAATTTATCCTCCCATCAACAGTATTTAAGAATGTGTTTCTGTGCACCTGAGCCAATGTTTTCTATTATTACTATTTTAATATTTTATAAACTGAATAGTGAAAGTGATATCTCATTGTTCTTTTAGTTTGCTTTTTAATTGAGTTACTAATTGTACAACTTTGCATCTGCCATGATCTGTTTAAAATTATTTTTTAAAAGATATTTTATTTAAATAAATGAGTATATCTCTATAGTATAAAAAGTTGGAGAATACTCAGAGTTTTATAATAAAAAGAAAACATTGAGACTTTGATTTCCCCTTTTTTATGTTGCTTCTTCCCCTCGAAGACAAAAACCTTTCAAATTATGATTGTTTTTAACCTCCATATTTCTAAATAATGTTTGTGAATTGCTGTCTTATCTTCTTATTCTTCATTTTTTTCTGTATTATCCAATGATCTCTAAGGCAATAACTAAAATTTCTAGCAAAATACATTTTCCCATTTTTGCCTACCAACAGTCTTCTATATATTAGATAATGACAATGTTCCTAGCTAAAGAACTGTGTTTTACTACAATTTGTTAAATGGAAGTTATGTAAAGGGAAAAGATCTTTAAAGGAAACTAACTCAGCTGGTTTATAAATGAATTTTGGCTTTTCTCCATTCCTCCTTTTTTCCTGCCTGGAACACAGATATAATGGCTGAAGCTTGAGCAGTCACTCTGTGACCATGAGACAATCAGAAAAACCAAATGATCACAGTGAAGATGATGAATCACAGTGATGATAAAGAAAAACAGAAGAAGCATGGACCCTTGCTCTCTTTTCTTCCCTTGCCTTCCCTTCCTTTCTCTCTCTCTCTCTCTTTTTTTTTTGTCTGAGACAGTGTCTCACTCTATCACCCTGGGTAGAGTGCCATGGAGTCATAGCTCACAGCAATCTCAAGTTCTTAGGCTTAAGTGATCTTCTTGCCTCATCCTCTCAAGTAGCTAGTGACTACAAGCACCCACCATGGTGCCTGGCTAGTTTTTCTGTTGTTAGTAGAGACAGAGTCTCACTCTTGGTCAGGCTGGTTATTTTATTTTATTTTATTTATTTTTGAGACAGAGTCTCACTATGTTGCCCTTAGTAGGGTGCCATGACATCATAGCTCACAGCAACTTCAAACTCTTGGGCTTAAGCAATTCTCTTGCCTCAGCCTCCCAAGTAGGTGGGACTACAGATGCCTGGCACAACCCCCTGGCTATTTTTGTTGTTGTTGTCATTGTTGTTTCACTGGCCCAGGCCGGGTTCACACCCGCCAGCCTCAGTGCACATGGCTGGCACCATAACCACTGTGCTACGGGTGCTGAGCTGATCTTGAACTCCTGAGCTCAAGCAATCCGCCCACCTTAGTCTTCCAGAGTGCTAGGATTCCAGGTGTGAGCCATAGCGCCTGGCTAGACCCTGGATTTCCAGGGAAGTTCTCCATCCACTTAGCTTTGACTTTCTCACACCTTGCTAATCACTTATTATTTCTACATCTGCATTTTAATTTTACATATTATGAGCATGTCTTAAATTATTCTCTAGTTTCTTGGAAAATGAAAATTTTGGTGCTCTGTTACATTTTCTTCATGTCTTATGATTATTTTTGAAAGGCTAAAAGGCAAAAATGCTTTTTCTGCACTACCTTGAAACTAGAATTTTAGTGTATTTTTAATGTTCTTAGGTTTATTGCCCATTGCTTCTTATAAAAGCTAGACTTATTC
Source organism: Arctocebus calabarensis (assembly GCA_963573935.1). Classification (NCBI taxonomy): domain Eukaryota; kingdom Metazoa; phylum Chordata; class Mammalia; order Primates; family Lorisidae; genus Arctocebus; species Arctocebus calabarensis. The sequence continues at coordinate 2,434 of CAUYON010042746.1, forward strand.
ATACTCACAATAAAGTATTTATTTTCTTAACTGCTGCAAACATTGTATTATCATAGTTTTAAGTGATTTCTAATTTATATCATCTTTCCCCCCATTGCTTTTATTACTAGTGATATCTGTACATAAAACATCTCTTTATTAGTTTTTAATATTTTCTCTTCTTCCTTTATTTTTAATAAACTGAAACTTTGTACTTCTTAACTAGTATCTCATTATACTTTCCTCCCCTGAGTACCCTGGTAACTGTGATTCTATTCTCTATGAGTTTAAGTATTTTAGATTCCACTTACAAGTGAGATCTTTTATATTTCTTTTTTTGTGTGAATTTTATTTTTATCTCCTTTGTTTATCATGTTTTACTTTCTTTTTTATATTTTTAATTAGTTTTTAAGAGCTAATTCTACATTAATGTAATTAGCCTTTATCTTATTTCTCTCTGTTTTTTCATATGATTTTTTTTTATCTATTATTATTTTTGGTGCATAAAAATTTGCCTTTTTATATATTTATATTTATTAGCACTTCTTTTGTGGTTTCTTCTATAGCCTTTTTGTTGAGAAACTCTTTTTTCCTACCCAGGGACTGCTTTAAGATATTTATTTGCATTTTCTTCTAATTACCTTTACTTTTAGTTCTTTGGTATAACCGGAATTTATTTTGATGTGCATGTGTACTAAAGCTTTGTTTCATTTTACAAGTAGTTTCACAGTTTTACAACATCTTTTACTCACTAATAAAGCTTTTCATATTGCCTTGTAGTGCACACTTTAACTATTAATAACTTGTTTATTTATGGACTATTCCTTCTGTTTTTCAGTAGACTATCTGTTGTTTTTTTCTCTTTTGCCAGTGGTGTGCTTTTTAAATGACCACAGTTTTTATAAGGTAATTTAGTGATGGTAAAGATAAGTGAACACGGTAAAGATAAAATATTTTCTTTTCCACAAAATAGAGCTATTTCTTGACTATTTCTAGAGGAACTTTGGAATCATTTTGGCAAATATTCAGACTAAGTGGAATTTTGATTTAGATTATGTTAATCTTAAGCCTTACTTTCATAAAATACTAACATGTTAGAAAAATTAAGCCTTCCCATGAAGAAACATTGTTTGCTCAAATCTTTATCCCCAATTTTGTAGTTTCTTTTATAAAGAGTCCTTACATATTTTTAAGGTTTTTTTTTTTGTAGGTAGTTGATATATTTTACTTTTGTTAATGCAATTTTGCTTCCATTTTGTCTTTTAAATGATTACTGCTGGCATATAGGAAATCTGATTTTTTTTCACGTTTTCACATTTTTTTCCATTGTATGGCCACTCACTGAACTCTAATAAATGATAAAAGCTTTTAAATTGATTCTCTAGTGTTTGTTGGGATATAATTAGATTTCAAATATGGCTATTTTTTAGCTTGTTGTCATTTTATTAATTGCTTCTGAGCTGTGTATCTGAATATCTTTTATTCTCCTATACTGTGATAGAAGGCGGGGGTTGAGGGAGGGTCTTCAATAAAGTCCTCACCTAGAAGGGGAGGTTAGAAATAAGTCTAGAAGGAAGATTAAAATGTTGTCAAGAAGAAAAGACTGAGTTCATTCCAGGAGGAAAAAACATGAGCAAAGAAATAAAAGCGTGAGAAAGCCATCCTTGCTGAGGGGATTGTGAATCGTGTGGTATGGTTGGCTGGAGGGTGCACTGATCGAATCCCAGTTTCTTAGGGTATACTATCCTTCTCTAACTTGTTTCTCTTTTTCTTTTTGGTCCTCCTTCCTACCATTTCTTAGCCTAGTATCTACAAACAGTTATTTTGGCACGCTGTATTTTTTGCCATTCAGACTATCTTGCTGGCTCACATTTGGGCCACAAACTTGTACTCACACTTCACTGTCCTCCTCAATAGTTTTTTAGGCCCCCAACATTAGACGAAGTAATGATTAGTATTAGGATAATACAATTTTCTATCTCTTTAGGATATCTGTCTCCACTCTTAACCAGAGTGCAAAAACTGTGTCTTACTTATCTTTCCATCTTGCAGCATTCAGCCAATGTCTGGCACACCAAAGGCAGACTTTAATTGAATTGGGACTTTTATAATTAGGAAAGATATTGCAGTTGCCTATTACATGCACATGACATTTCTTTCCTAGATTTAGTTATCCTGATTCAAAAAAACCACTATTTTATGCTACTTTTTTTATACTTCGCTAGCCTTCTTATCAGATTCATGATGTTTTTGGTATTACCCTCTGCTCTTCAGATGTTGACTTCTGAACTGTCAGGTCTAGCTTGATAGAAGAAGCCAGAATAAGTTTTTATTATTTTTCTAACATCAGAGTTACAAAACTGATGGATTAAGAAGGAAGACCAAATAGGAAACTCTAATGACGTATCTACCCTCAGCAAGAAGGGTAACTGTTTATATAGTGCAGGAAACATTTTTGTTTGTTTTAAACTTTAGCTTTTATCATAGGGCTTGCTTTGCTTAGGTAACAGAAGTGAAGGGCCACATGTAAAAAAAGAGAGAAGAAGGTATTTTATTGATGATTTCTTTAGCATGAAAAGTTTTTAGTCGGCTACTCCTGACATACCATATTCTGATCTGTACATGTGTAATGTGTACCCACATTTTTGGTCCAAACTCTCAGGACAAAAAAACTTTCATCTTAATTTTTTAATTCAAGTTTTCCTTTCTTTACAGTTAGGTACTTTTTTGATCTTATAAAAGAACTTTAGAATTTGTTTGTTAACAGAGTTATACTTTTAATGCATAAGTATAAATAAAAAATTAAAACTTTGAGATAGATCTAGAATTCGTACTAGCAATGTGTAATGCACATCCTTATTTTTTCCTATTAATTGAGCCAAAAAAAATGTGCATCATATACAGCAAAATACAGTAATTGCCTTAAATATTGCATTACTAGTCTACAGACTTTGGGAGAAGTTAAACAGTCTAGCAGTAGCCACATTTTTTAAAAAACATAATCATTGGCATTCTAGGTGTGTCTAAATAAAACAATGAAGATGGGTTTGAAATAGGTAAATTAAATCAAATGATTGTCATCACCAACTATGCCAAGGAACAGTTGGGCTAGATACTGGATTGAGCCTGACATCTGTTTTGGAGTTCAACCAGAGGAATCTGGCTTGACCCTCGTATTGGTTAATTCTTCCTCTTGGAAGGCAAGGCAGGCTGGAAAGTTTGCTCTCTGGCTCCGTGGACTGCCATGAGAGATGGATGGAATGAGGTTGTAACATGACGTGACCATAGACAGATGGAACTGCAGAAGCTGATTGCAGTATCATGCCCGTGGGAGAGGACTAAGGGGTAGACCAGAGAATCGAATCTGCAATCATACCCAAGGCACAGGACAGGGGCAGAGCCAGGGTGGGCGGTATGGTGCAGGCAGGGCACAGGGGAGTGGGGCCTTTGGGCTCCTAGTCCTTACCTCCCTCCTGGTGACCACATGCACGTTCAGGCTTTGAATAGAAAGATGCTGCTTGGTGTCTGGGAAGACTGATGGGAATGTTCCTAATCTTCTCCAGGCCTTTAATGAAGACATTAAATCATGTTGACCTCACAGACCCACTCCATGGGGCATTATGCTATTTAAACAAGATGACAGGCACTTCAGCTCACTGCACTTTGGATGAGTGTTTACTCAGCTGCTTAACATTAAATTAAGTGAGAAAAATAAAAGGAGGCGAGAAGAAAGTAATGTAGAATCAATTTCTTACCTGTTTATACTCCATTTTATCAAGAGCAGTCACTTGGGATCCACTGCTGAAGGCTGGTTATTGGCCACAGATTTGAAAAATGAGGATTGGTTGTCCTAAGATCATAGTCAAAGTATGAACTGTTAACCTGACAGAGAAGAGAGAGAAAAGCTGTAAAAGGAAGACACATGTTCCCACAAAGCACCCCAGGGATGTGGGTAAGAAACAAGCAGTTTTAGACTTCAAAGGCCGTGATGACATTACTCTATGACTTCATAGGCCATTTATTAATAACAGTGAAACTTGTTAACATTTATTGAGTGCTTATTTTATGCCAGCCACTTTTTCAAGTACTTTGCTCATGTAGACTTGGTTAATCGTCGTAAGATCCCTAGGAGCTAGTTATTATTATTCCATCCTACAGGTTAGGAAGTTGAGGTGCAGAGAGGTTAAGAAACTTGCTCAAAGTTGGTAAGTGACAGAGCCACAATTAGGATCTGTACTAAAATATTTTCACACATTCTTTTATTTAAATATCTTGTAAGAAAGATATTTATATCTTTATTTATATTTATATATTTATATCTTCATTTTATAAATTCGGAATTCAGTGTTCCAAGAGGTAATGTCACCTGAGGTCACGTGGTAAGTCAACTGAAGGAGCCCAGAGTCAAAAGGCATCTGAAATGTCAACTGAGGTCACGTGGCAAGTCAAATGAAGGAGTCCAGAGTCAAAAGGCATCTGTGTCACCACTCGATGTGGTTCATGTGGAAGGACATGCTGTTGTTTCTGTAGTATTCTGGAAACAAATAAATAGCTCAAATGTAAGCTTAAGGTGACAATCAAAACAAGTCTGCACTGAAGGACCTTTGGCAAAATGATCGGATTTGTCTGTTCAGAAGTGTCAGTGTCACGAATGGCGAACAGAGTTAAGGAATTCTCTAGATTAAAAAAGTCTAGAGACTGCAGAGACACACCCGCTAGTTGCAATGTCGATTTTGTACTGAGTCTAGGTTAAGATGCTTCATCTAGAAAGGACAGCATTGGGACAAGTGGGAGATTTGAATACCAATGATTTGTTAGACAGTAGTATTATGTTCATGTGAGGTTCCCTGAAGTACAATAGTGTCTTATAATTTTAAAAAAGAATGTTCTTGTTCTTTAAAGAAACCTGCTGAAGACAGTGAAGTATCACAACGTCCATAACTACTTCTGAAATGGTTTAGCAAATAATAATAATGATGATAAAATGTGTGTGTGTATCTCTACTTATATGTGTGTTTAAACTTGTGTCTGTATATATCTACATATATATCTAGGGAGTCATCTATCTGTAAAAACACACACATATATTTGTGGGAAGAGAGAGAGGGAGACCTAAAAATTGCCATTTAGTTGAAAGATATTAGTGTTTGTTGTACTATTTTTGCATGTTTTCTGTGGGTTTGGTTTTTGGACATTATAAATGTTGGAGGTAAATATCTGTGTCTATCTGACTCCCTAGTCCCATGTTTAACCTTAACTATCTGCCAAAGTTCATACTGATGATCTAGCATTGGGTGGAAAGATGGACTATCATTACCACTACATATAAAGACAACACCTCATATGCATGTATTTACTATATAGTCAATCTGCAAGTATTTTACTGAGCACTTGCTATATATGAGGCACACCTCTGTGTCTTGAAGATAAATGATGATGAAACAAAGTCCCTGCCTGAACTTGTAGATATTGGGAAACTGGTGTAAAAGAGAGAAAATAAATAGCTAAATGAGCTATTCTAAGCTGCTTTAGTTTAGCCAGAGATACAATAAGACATAGCTAATGATGATAGTGAAGAAGGTAGGTGTGGCCAGGGAAGGCCTCTCTGAAGAGGAAATCGTTAGGCTGAAACTCAAATGAAATGAGGGAGCAAGTCAGAAGCAGATGTGAAGTGTGGTCCATGGGGGTAACCCCGGGAGTGAGTGCAGCCCCCAAATGTACCATCCCAGGAGTTACTCCCAGTACTTCACAGCTCTTTTAATCTCACTTTAACCTGTTCCACTTTTTGTCTTATTTTGTTTTTATTATTAAACTGTGCAATGCACTTTCACAGGCTCTCCTAAAAGAGCCTAAAATGACATTTTTCCTTAAGGTACAATCTCTTGCTTTTTAGAAAATGTAGGCAAGGAAATGTCTACTGTGGAAAGACATTTAGGTGTAAAAATATCACCTTTCTTTTCTTTTGAAAACTAAAGCTAACAGATTCTTTCCTTATACTCCAAGTGTGAAGAGAAATGTGGTTCCGTCAGCTTCCCCTGGGTTGCCGTAATCTGATGAATGCTCGAGAATTCACACAGCCCAGGCCCCTGTACAAGTGCCCCTGCTGGAATGCCCTGCCTTTGGACTTGCTCCTCCTGCCTGCTCTGTGTGTTCTTTTGGAAGAGCATCTATATGCTAAAGGGGAAAGTTATACTGTTACTAACAAACATTCCTCCCAACCCATTGTTTGTCATTCAGTTTTGCCCATGTGTAATAATCACTATGTGCGCTGGTTAGATTTTTATGTCCCAAAAGCAACCACTCATATCAGTTTCGGACTTTGCTTTTGACAGTCTGCTTTCAAGATTATGTAAATAGGTCTGCATGGTGGCTCACGTTTGTAATCCCAGCACTCTGGGAGGTTGAGGCAGGTGATCACTTGAGCTTAGGAGGTTGTGACCAGCCTGAGCAAGAGTGAGACCCCATTGTTACTAAAAATAGAAACAAATTGTCCAGGCATTGTGGTGAGCACCTGCAGTCCAGCTACTCAGGAGGCGGGGGCAGGATGATCACTTGAACCCAGGCATTTGCTATGAACTATGATGATGCCATAGCTCTCAACCCAGGGTGACAGCATAAGAACTTGTCTCAAAAAAAAAAAAAGAAGAAGAAGAAGAAGGAAAAGAAACAAGATTATATAAATAATAACCTATTCATTTTCTCAGACTTTTTATTATTTTATTATAATTAAATCTTAAATTTATCTGAAACTGATGTTGTTACATGGCAAGAGACATAAATCAATTTTTTTTTTCTACTTTTTCAAAAAGCTCTAAAATGTGTTAAAAGAAATGGGATTTTTATGATATTGCCTGCATGGTCATGAATGGAAGGTTCACAATAAAATCTTATAGGTATAAGGATATTTATTTATTTTGATACAGCATCCTATTCAGTTGTCCTGCATAGAGTGCCCTGGCATCAAAGCTCACAGCAACCTCAGACTCTTGGGCTCAAGTGATCTTCTTGTCTCAGCCTCCCAAGTAGCTGGAACTACAGGCACCTGCCACACTGCCCAGCTAGTTTTCCTGCTTGTAGAGAAGGGGTCTTGTTTTGCTCAGGCTGGTCTCCAACTCCCTGAGCTCAGGCAATCCACAGGCCTCGGCCTTCCAGAGTGCTGGGATTATAGGCACAAGCCACCTCACCAGGCCAGGATAATTTATGTTTAAGGACTTTGAAGGCCTTTTCAAGGAAATAAATTATGAGTCCTATCATCATGAGTGAACTATAAATACAACACAAATAGTTTTGCATTTTGTGAAAACAAAGCAATACTGTCAACTCACCGAGTAGTATATTTTGCCATATATAATGAACACTTTTAGGCCCAAATTTGAGGGGAAAATAAGGATATGCATTTTATGTGGGCTGCCACTGCACCCTCCTGCATGGGTCTGCTATGTGCAGGAGTTTCCAGTCGTAGAAGATCTGGGATCTGATGCAAAGCAGGTCCCAATGGCCTCCACTGAGTGCAGCAATCAGGGGAGGGGACAGGGATGGAGCTGGCAAGGCAGGCTATGTTCTCCCTGAGGGGGTCTAGGGGACCCAAGGACCAACCTGGCTTCTCAAAAGCCCAGCAGACTCAGAAGCTCCCTCTCCACTGGCCACATACATAGCCATTTCCGGGAGCCACAGCCCTCCACGTGGTGGGGAGAGAAGGGACCCTGGGAGAGAAGGAAGGAGCAGCCTTCACAGGGCAGGTGGCTGCGGGAGGTCAGTGTGAGTTGCATGTTTACCAGGGGAGGGTTAGCCCTCCCAGATGTGTCTCTCTTGGCTGAGAGCCGGCCACTTACTTGAGGGGTGTTTTCCTGAGAGTTTGTGCCAAAAACATGGGTGTGCATTATATACAGGAGCACATTTTACACACATGTGGCCAAACAGATAATCAGTGATGCCATTGACAAGTAGTGGAAGACTATTAATTTTCTTTTATTCTCTTTTGTCTTTTAGAACCTTTTAAAGACCTCCTGGCTTAGTCCATCCAGCCTGCCATAATAAAATACCATCAACTAGACAGCTTAACAGTCACAGAAATTTATTTGGAATAGAAATAGTTCTGGAGGTAGGAGAGTTCAAGATCAAGGTGAAAAATTCAGTATCTGGCGAGAGCCTGCCTTTTGGTTCATAGACTAACTTCTTGCACTATCCTTACTTGGTAGAAGGAGCAAGGCATCTCTCTGGAGCCCCCATTATAAGGGCATTAATCCCACTCATGAGGGCTTCACCCTAATGACCCTGTCACCTCCAAAGGTCCCAATTCCTAAAATCATAATAATGGGGATTAAGTTCTAACATAGGAATGTGGAACACAGACGTTCAGACCATATCACCTTCACTCTTCGCAAATGTAATGAGCAGCCACCTGCCCTGTGAAGGCTGCTCCTTCCCTCTCTCCCAGGGTCCCTTCTCTCCCCACCACGTGGAGGGCTGTGGCTCCCGGAAATGGCTATGTATGTGGCCAGTGGAGAGGGAGCTTCTGAGTCTGCTGGGCTTTTGAGAAGCCGGGTTGGTCCTTGGGTCCCCTAGACCCCCTCAGGGAGAACATAGCCTGCCTTTTATCTTTTAAAATCCATTTTTAGATACCATTTTAGATACAGGGTAAGAGATACTATTTTGTGTGCCTTTTCCTATGTTCAATATTTTACGTTTTTGAGCTGAAGACTAGGAGCCCAGCTGAGAGAGAGAGAAGTGATAGCCGCAGGTCACCTCTGCGGCAAGCTGCGATGTCCAGAAACCAAGCTTCAGGCAGAAAAACTGAACTAAAGTTTTCTGTCATTCTGAACTTCCAGGACACCCTTCCCCCCTTACCTGACGCACCAGAAGCCTGACGTCTGCTGAAGTTGAGGGAGGAGGACTTGAGCAGCGCCCACTCTTCCTATTAGCCAGATCAGGAGGCCCTCCAGGTAAGAGACTTGGGGTCCCACTGAGCCCCAGCCAGCCCCCAGGCCAGGGATGCTGCTGGGACCCCCACATGGCTCTGATCCTTGCCCCATTGGGCCTCAGCCTGCCACCTGCAGCGGCCAGGAACTCCGCCGGGACCCCCCCCATGCCGCGACCCCCGCTGGGCCTTGGCCCACGCCACCAGTGGACAGGAACTGCTGGGACTTCTGCACCCCCTGATTTGCACCCTGCAGGGCCTTAGCCTGCCACCAGCAGTGGCCAAGAAGCCCACAGGGACTCACTCACGTGCTGATCTGTGCCCTGCCCAGCCTCGGCTGCCACCCACCAAGACCCCTGCCCGGTTACCATCCATGCCCCAGGCCCACCACACTCAGCATCCAGGAACTCCACTCCACTGGGACCCCTGTGCAGCCTGATTGGCACCCCGATGGGCCTTGACCCACTGCAAGAAGTCCACTGGGACTGCCTGTTGGGGCGATCTGTGCCCTGCCTGCCCTTGGCCTGCCGCCTGCCAGGACCCTCACACCCTCTGGGACTCAGCCCTCTGCTTGCAGCAGCCAGGGAGTCTGCTGGGCCTTAGCTCGCCACCTGGCCTACTGTGGCTAGGGACCCTGCTG